>CAUYUJ010016059.1:203848-483848 GCA_963575745.1 Prorocentrum cordatum | reverse complement strand
CCTTCGGAGTCGCCGAGGGCAGTCCCCGTTAAGGATCTTCGTTTTTGTGGCAGGTCGTCGCGACGAATTCCCTCCACGGGCTTCTAAGGATGGCCTTGACGAGGGATTGCCGGGGCAGAGCGGCGACGGCTCAGCAGACCCCCTTAACGGGAACGCGCCTCGGCGCCGACGGTCAGGCGGGTGGTACTGGGGGGGGGCCTCAAGGGGGTGAAGAAAAAGACCCTAAAGGGCCCTTCAAGGGCCCCTTCTGAGCCCCTGCTGGCTCCAAAAGGGCCCCTTCAAGGGGTTCTTGCAGGGCCTTCTTGTGAACCCCCATGGAGGTCACCCTCCACTGCCACCCGCCCGATGTTCCGGGACGTCGCGGCGAATTCCTTCCACGGGCCTATTGCCGGGGCAGGGCGGCGACGGCTCAGCAGACCCCCTTAACGGTCGACTCTGTTGCCGGGGCAGGGCGGCGACGGCTCAGCAGTTAACGGGAGCGCACGGAGTCCACAAGGCCATTCAGCTGGTCGAGAAAGGCTGGGACAATGTCTAAGGAGAAGAAGAAGACGGAAGGCCGAGAGGAGGGAGGACAAGAGGCAAGGACAAGTAGGCGCCGTCAAAGCCTGAGAGCTGTGCCTCCCCAGTCCTCCAAGACTCCAGCGCCCCCCGCCTGGGCGGGCAATTTCGCGCCCCGTGCCTGCCCTCCTCGCCCGCAACCCCCATTCTTGCCCCCCCCCCCCGTCGGCGCCGAGGTGCGTGCTCCCGCGCACCCGAGTGTGGGGCGCGCCGAGGGACAGGGGTCCGGCTTGCAAGCTGGTTTGGCTCCAGAGCCTGCTGCAATGAGCCGTTCGCGCTGCAATGCAGCGCACTCCCGGGCGGAGGAGGGCGCGCGCTCGGTCAGGAGAGGGGGCCGCGACGCGCCCCGGCGCGGCGGAGGGCGCGCCGCTAGATTTCGCAGCGCGGTGGGCCCAACAGCGGACGGACAGGGGGACCTCGCAGCGTGGTTCGGCGCCACCGGCCCAATGCAGTTACCTCGAGGCCGACTAGAGCTTCAAAGTGGCGGCGTTGCTCGCGCCGATAATGAGCAGGGATACGAGTCGAACAAGAATGTGCTGAATATCCTTTCGCGTTGTCTCCGGTGGTCTTGTGCGCGGCACCGACGCCCGCAGGGCCGTTGTCGGACGCGGGGGGGGGGGGCCAAACGGGGCGGCGCAGGCAGAACGCGAATTTGGTTGCTCCCGATGCAGGTGCTGAGCTCCGCTTGCCCGCTCCCGAGCAAGCAACAGAACAACGAAACGAGTCGTTGCTTTTCTGTCGCCGCGTCGGGCCGCAAAGCCCCGAGCGCTGCGGCTCGCAGCCGTGGGCGGCGGCGGCGCCGGAGGCCAGCGGTCGGGTGTGCGCGGCGCCCCGCGCACGGGCGGCGGGCGAGCGCGGCGGTGCGCTTTCGAGCGACTCGGCGGTCCCATCGGTTCGGATGCAACTCCTGGGAGGTCAAATTCTGATTTTGCCCTGGTCCGAAATCCGGCTTAATCCCGCTTGATCCCGCTCAATCCGGCTTAATCCCGCTTAATCCCGCTTATCCCGGCTTAATCCGAGGCCCACTCCGGCGTAACAGCCCCCCAATGGGGCTGAATCCTCTTAATCCTTCCGACGAACACCTCCCAGTAGTTTGCCTCCTAACATCGGACTCCCCAGTTCGAGAGGGAGTGCAGGGAGAAGGGTTCCGGTTGGGAGTGGGTCTTCCAACGCAGTCGCAGCGGGGACCACCAACTCTGAGGAAAGAGAGAGAGAGAGAGAGAAAACCACGGGGACTTCCCGGAACACCCCTAAGCCCCGAACGAGAAGGATCGATGGGGGTTGGCACCAAGAAGCGGGCACATGACGTGGCCAGCCTGGGCGAGAGTTGGACATTCGTGTGCCCACATGTCATTCCAGCGTTCGGATCTTGCATGGAAAGGCACACTGGCCCTCCGCATATGTCTCCGTCGCGTGGCCTCTACACATTATAATCCACCCGCGTGTTTTTTGTTGTTGGTTTGTGCTTACGGAGTCGTCGAGGGAACCCAGGGACCTCCTACGACGTCCGGGCCCCTCGAGCAACAGACATGCACATGTGTATATGTATATATATATGTATATCGAGGAGTCCCCTGCGTATCCGTACTGGCTCCCAGACCGAAGCTTTGATCTTCGCGTAACCGAACTTCATACAGCGTTGGTCACCGCCCCCGCGGGCCTATCCAGGATACGACTCCATGGCCTGCTGCCGGCTGCAGATGCTGGCTTTGCTGTGCCTTGCCAGTGTCGGCAGCAGCATGACCCTGCATCTCTCGGGAAAACACAAGGGAAACCACCGACACAGGGCGAAGCACAGCATCCGCGGACGTGCGTCGAGCCCACCAGTGTCTGAGCTCCCTGAGTGGCAGCAGAATGTCTCTCGCGTGCTCGAAGTCGAAGGCATCGAGAACCCCGAGACGAAAACGGCCATAGTCACATTCGCAGGCAAGAGAGACCTGTCGTACATCGATGGGGCAGTCATGCTTGGACACTCCATCCTGAAGCACGTGCCAGGCTACCCCATGGTTGCCCTGGTCATCGAGGGCATGAAGGTGAAGAACCAAAACCTCCTCATCAGCGCTGGGTGGACATTGGCCATTGTTCCGAACTGGGAGGGGGAGTATTGCGGAGCGGATTGCGACACGACTTTCTTGGGGCGGTGGCACGACAGTTTCGAGAAGATCAACGCATTTCGGTTGCCTTTCCGTCGCGCTCTCTTCCTGGATTCGGACACGTACGTTTTCAGCAGTAGGCTCACGGAGATGATCACGTCTGAGCTGCCTGATGGACACATCGCAATGGCCAAGGATGGTTGCAAAGACGAGTACAACAGCGGAGTGATGTTCTACAAGCCTAATCTGGAGGTGTTTAAGGATATGCTCGTCATGGTCGCCAACCGTAGACGGGAGAAGATCCTCGATCAAGAATTGGTTAATTCGGCATATGAAAACATGGTGGTCGAATTCCCTCGTGAGTTCAACTGCGTCGACACCCTAGGCATCCAGCCCGGTCAGAGGAAGGCCTGCGAGTTCCACTGCAGCGCCAATGCCGTTGTCGCCCACTTCACTGGCCATCCAAAGCCTACGTCCGCAAAGCGAAGGCTGCTCGAGCTCGTCCGCAAACCAGGCTCGCCTGAGATTGCGTGCATGAACACAAATTTTGGGTCGTGCGCGAAGTGGTCAGAGTACTACTGCGACATCCGCGAGAACTCCAAAAACGTGTCCCAGGACTTGCAGCACGCGCTCAAGAAGACAGGATACTGCTGCCACGGGGCAACAGCGAGCAAGGAGTCCTGCAAGGAGTGCCCCGCCCTTATGAAGGTTTCGGGCTCTAAGCTCATCGGGAAGCCCGAACAGGACATCGACGGAACATACGTTAAGACGAACATTAAACCTGTCAAGTTCAACGGCGGCAAGCCCATCTATGTCATACCGAAGACAGTGAAAAATGGCAGCCCTCTGTACCTGTACTACTCTCAGCCCAACGTCATGTGGTTCATCGGGCGCAAGTACGACTCCAACCAGTTCGTGGACTTTGTCTCCTACGCTGGCAAGGAGGCGCAGTGCCCAAGGGACGCGGGGGCGTGGCAGTTCCAGCTCGATGGCCAGATGAAGATCCGTCCAATCTCCGTGAAAGCCGTGTCCAAGCCGCCCGACGCTCCCAGCGACACAGACCGCATCGTGTGGAACGTCGAGACCCACGAGTGGGAGCGCGAGGAGGTGGGGCAGGCGGGGCAGAGCTCCTTCGACGACGACGACGACGACAACGCGAAGGCCTGAGGCGGCCCATGCTCTCCCCCTGCATCCGTTTCTCACGGCTACTCTCACTAACCAGATTTCCGACGTCGTGATGTTTTCGCACCGTGGACCTGTGGACCTCTTTCCTGCGGAACCCGGTTTTCATTCCGAGTTGTGTTTTGACGGTCCGTCCAGTGAGGGCCTTTGGAGGCCGGAAACGGGCAAGAGCTTTCCGTCGGGATAATAGGCGATTCGCAATTTGAGGAGGTATGGGCCCTCCACCTCTTCCTCTTCCTCATCCACCTCCTTCTCCTCCGCCTGTTTCCCTTCACTCACGGACACAATAGTCTGGCGCCAGCTCAGCTGCGTGCAACACGCACATGAGCACGAACAATAGCCTCAGGGGGCATCGCAATACCGCGTCACGGTCGCGTACCAGGCTGCGACGGCTTGCAATGAATGTAGCGCCACAGATGCGCAAGTGCAGCCTCGCCCTGCGCTCCTCGGACAGCGTGCGCATGTGTCTCACAGCTCCGCGTCCTTCTCGGTCGCCCTCTCTTCCTCCTGAAGATGGGCAGCGCCAGCTGGAGTGAAAAAAACATGGTGCACGCAAGAATGGTGCACCCTCCCATCAGGACGTGCGAACGCGGGCCGACGTCATGCGTGGGCCAGTCCTCGGGCCGGGCCCTCCTCCTCATCATCATCCTCCTATTTCCCCCCTCCCCTTCCTCAGTTTCCTTCTTCTTCTCTCCTCCTCATCCTCCTTGTCATCCTCGTCCTCCTCAGCTGCATGCTGAACTCATCCTTCTCCTACTTCTCCTCCGCCTCGTCCTCTTCAGCCACTTGCTCACTCCTTCTCTTCCTCAGCATCCTCCTTCTCCACGTCCTTCTCAGCTATGTGCTCGCTTCATCCCGTTCCTCCTCCTCGTCCTCCTCAGCTTCGTGCTCCCCTCATCCTCTTCCTCCTCCTGCTTCCCATTACCAGCCTCATCCTCCTCGGTTTCGTGCTCGCCTCATCCACTTCTCTTTTTCTACTCCTTCATCCTCCGCCTCCTCCTCCTCATTCCCCTTCCCGCGCGTTATATTCAAAGAGCTTGGTTTTTGTGTCATGGTGCTGGCTTGTGTGAGGAGCCTTACAATCCCCTCGGACTCCTTCACACCTCGTCCTCTCAGTCTCTCCCCTCCGCCTCTGTCCCACCGGATCCCCAGACCACCGGATCCCCGCAAAAGTAGCCACCGGATCCCCAGACCCATGTCTCTGCGCACATGTTTTCCAGCCGGATCGATCCGCGAGGGCCCCAGAGGGCCCGAGTCCAGACGACGAGGCCCGTTGTTGAAGCGGTTCAGACGGGGGCCCTCCGGTGGCGGCCCCCCACGCCTGCTGCCCTCCGCGCTTGCCTCCGCGCCTGCTGCCCGCCTCTCTCCGCGCTCCTCCTCCGCGCCCTCCCCGCCGCCTGCCCGCCCCCTCCGCGCCCAGACGTCCGACGCCCCAGCCCCCCGGGTGCGATGCGGCGCGCGGGAGCTCTCGGCCCCCGCAGCCGTGCGCTTTCCGCGCCGTGTGCTCCCGCGGCTTTTTCGAGCGACGAGGGCGGCTCAGGCCCGCACGGCCTCGGGCTGCCATCGAGGGAGGCCATCCTCGTCGTCGTCCTCCTCGTCGTCATCCTCCCCCTCCTCGTCATCCTCCTCGCTTCGAGGCATCATCGTCTCATGGAGATTTGGCCCGCCTGCAGGCCGTTTGTCCATTTGCCTGCGGTCTTCCCCAGGAGGCCCAGATGTGGGCACGACCGCCGCCGTGACACGCTCGCTGCGCCAAGGTCTGTCCCTCCTCCAGTGAGGAGGCAACTCCTCGGAGGTCTTCGCGAGAATAGCTTTGCGGCGGTCACGCCCGCTCAAGGCAAACTAAGGGGCCAGTAATCTGGATTCGGACGGATTGTGCCCAGGATCGAGCGGGATTCGGCCAGGTTCCGGTCAAGGGATACACCGGTGGCGATACTGAATTTCACCCCCCAGGAGTTGCATCCAGATCCGAGCATTTGACGAGGCACTGACAACAAAGCCACACATTCGGGGCTGCCCTGGCGCCACCCTGCAGTTACCTGGGCCGATGCTGAATTCAATCGCCCAGGAGTTGCATCCTGATCCGAGCGCCCGGCGAGGCACTGACACCAAAGCCACAAATCGGGGCTATCCCGGCGCCGTCCTGCAGAGGTGGCGCCACTCGCGGGTCGGCCCCTCCGCGTCCGCTTTGGCGGGCTCGATGGAAGGGAAAGGGGGGGACGACGGACTGCGGGCGGCGGCGACGACGGCGGACCGCCGACGATCAAGTAGTACGAGTAGTCATCCTGAGGAGCAGGGGGCTGATAGTTAAGGCCTCTCGCGCCCCCAGTCCATGACTGAGAAGAAAGAACGGTTTCGGGGAAAGGGGTGTGAAGCGGGGTGGGGAGAAGGAGGAGGAGGAGGAGGAGGAGGAGGGGGAGGAGGAGGAGGAGGAGGAGGAGGAGGGGGAGGAGGAGGAGGAGGAGGAGGAGGAGGACGAGGAGGACGAGGAGGAGGAGGAGGAGGAGGAGGAGGAGGGAAGGGGGGGGGATGATTGAGGAGGACGGGGCCAGGAGCGAAAGAGGAGGGGGTGACGGTGGAGCAGGAGGAGGGAGAGGGGAAGGCTCGAGGAAGAAGGAGGAGGAGGAGGAGGCGAGGCGGAGGAGGAGGACGGAGGGGCAGGAGGATGACGGAGGAGGAGGACGGAGAAGGAGGAGGAAGAGGAGAAGGAGAAGGAGAAGAAAGAGAAGGAGGAGAAGAAAAAGGAGGAGGAGGAGGAGGAGGAGGAGATAGGGTCTTTCTCGGCAGCCGCGGCGACCCGTAGGCGCGGCACAACTTGAGGCGCCGCCCTGGGCCGCGTCTCGGGACGGCAGCGCCGGCTGCGTGAGAAACGCCCTCCCCGCGAGCCGGCGGTGGGAGGCGCGCGTCGGCGCGCTTGCGGGGTGGAGCTACCCCCCCCTCGAGGATCGAAGATTGAGGATCTGGGGTCGACGCACAGCGATCAAGACACATTCGTCGCAGCGCTCGTCTGCACCTGCATGGCGGTCCCGCACCGCAGGAGGTCAGAGGGCGCTGAGGCCAAAGGGCGGTCCCTCTGCTGCGCAGGAAGAGAGCTGTCCTTCCAGCCCTCCTCTCTTCCCCGCCTCGTTCTTCCGGCTTAACCCCCGTGACCGCGGGCTGCATTCGAGCCATCTCAATCATCGCGGGCTTTCGCCGTTCGTGAATCGACCGCCCTCAGCAGCAGGAGGAGCAGGAGGAGACGGAGGAAGCAAAGAAGGCAGAGAAGTGGGAGGACACGATGAAGCTGAGACCTCAAGGGCTTTCAAAAGACTGCCGGAGGTGCGCTGCGCACGCGAGAGGTGGAGCTGGCCCTTCTGGGGGCCTCCGAGGATCGAGTCTCAGAAGCCAGCGGGGACCTCCCGCAGTGATCCCAGAGACCTCCGGAGGCCTCGGGGGCACGCAGACAGCCTGCATTCAGAATGAGCATGGCGCACGTATCCGCTCCATTTGGACCGCGCTTCGGGCCCTGGGGCCGTCAAAACGCGACCTTGGGCGAAAGGGCGAGCCCGGGAAGGGGGAAGGATGGTCGGGCGGGCTCTCTTTGTGGGAGGGCGTCGGAGGCAAACCTTTTGCGAACGGAACTCTCGACCTCTGTCTCGGGCCCCAGTGCCCCAGCGGATCGATCCGGCTGGAAGACTCGCGCGCGCAGGAGTCAGAGAGGCGCACCGGGCCCCGGGTTCTGGCCGCGATCTCCGGGCTCATGGCGATTCCTCCGATTCGATCCAGTGGAAGCCTACTGGCCTGCCGATGTCTGCCGATGCGGCTTCTCCCGATTCGGATGCCGATGTCCGTCGATCCGATTCATGTCGATCGCCGATGCGACTGATCGATTCGATGCTGGGCTCTCCTGCGATTTCTCATTACGGCGCAGTTTTCTGCTTGCGCACGGCATCGGGCAGCGGGGGTTCCATCGCTGTTCGGGCCTGAAGGGCCGCGTGGAGCGCGGTGGTGAGTCGCCCCCCCCACACACGTGAACGTTCTGTGCCGAGCGCATCCGCGGTTGAGCAACCTTCGAATCTCCCTTAGTCTCCCTGTCCTTTCTGTCCTTCCCCTCCTCCCCCCGCCCATGCCTCCTACCCATCCTTTCCCCCTCTCGCTCCATACTACTACCTACTATCCGTTCCTTGTCCCCTCTCACTACCCCCCGCCCCTCAATTCCTTCCCCTTCTCCTTTCCCCTGCCCCCTCCCGAATATTCCATCCTTGTCCTTCCTCTTCCAATCCCCCCGTTTCTCAAACTACCTCTCAATCCTTCCACACTTGGCCTCGCCCTGTGTATATTGTTTCCCCCTCCTTCCTTCATTCCACCCCGCCATCTTTCCCTCCCGTTCCGCCTCTCCGGTCCCTCCTGTTGTTCCTGTCCCCCCAGCCAACATGCTTGTAGGACCTCCGATTGGAATGCCTTGATACGTATCGTTCTTGTGTCTTGTGCCGCCTCACCGCGTCATTCGCACGGACACTGTGATCAGAGGGGGGAGGTCGGTCGGTCGCGGCACTCGAGTGGCTCAGTCCGTTGAGCTCTGACCGGAGATGCACGCGCTATTGGCAGGGCACAGCCCAGGTTCGGGGCTGCAAACAACAGCCACAAGGGAAAACACACGGCCATCCTCCATCATCCCAGAGGGGGAAGGAGGAGCAGAGGGAGTCGGAGGAGGGGATCAATAATCAATCTGAGCCATAAGCAATCTGAGCGAGCCAGCACGCTCAGCCACAGGCAATGGGAGCCGTTTGTGGCCGTTGCTCGATGGTTGCTCTGATGATGGCCGCTGGCGGAGGTGAGACTGCGAACCTCTTTCCCGGCTACGCTCGAGGACGAAGCGAATGATCAGGAGGATAATCACGATGAGGAAGAGCAGGAAGAGGAACATGAGGAGGAGGAGGAGGAGGAGGAGGTGGAGGAGTAAAAGGAGGAGGAGGAGGAGGAGGAGGGATTGGAGGAGGAGGACGATGATGATGATGATGAGGAGGAGGAGGAGGAGGACCAGTGTAAACCCAAGAGTCATCAACGATGTTGGAATAAACCCTCCCACCAAGCTCCCTCTTCATAGGCCCCTAGAACGGCTCATTTCCATCGAAGGGACGGGCTCTTTGGAAGACAACCGTATGAAAACCCTGAAGCCTGTCAAAGCATTGTTCTCGGGATCACAACGCCACGGATCAACCTGACTGTTGCGTCTTGGCAATCCTGAATCGTGCCAGAACACCCAGCGAATCAGCATAACTGTTGCACCCGCATAATCTTGAACCCATTCCAAACACTATTTCTGACACGTTGATGATGGAAATACGTGAAACTTTTTCAACTCTTGAAGCGAGTGTGCGCCGCGCTCGGGCGAGAGCCACATTTTGAAAACCACCCGCCCTCAACCCGTGAAGCTCTTGCAATATTTTACTACGAATGTGTGCCGCGCTCGGGCGAGAGCCACATTTTGAAAACCACCCGCCCTCAATCTGTGAAGCTCTTGCATTTTTGTCCCGGAAAGGGCGCGGGCCCAGGGTTCTCTTTTAGTCTTGTAAGCTGTCCCCGGTGCCCTGACTGAGGTGGGCCGGCGGATTCTTTTCTTGATGATTTTCGAGGTCGAGGTGGGCCGGCGGAATTATTGTTGAGGATGTCTCGAGCAAAGCGCTTGTTTTCCAGAATTTGTTGAGGGTGATCCAAGCGAAACGCTGGTGTTGCAGAGTTGGGGGATGTCTCGAGCGGGGGCCTCGTGGGGGGCCAGAATTCAGACGATGTCTCGGGCGAAATGCTTGTTTTCACGTGCCCAGGTCGGCCAGGGGGGTATCCAACATGGTTGTCCGTCGCTGGCGCCTCAGACGACCGCATGTTGGATATCCCCCCTGGTTGGGCTGGAACCGTGAGTTTTTACTTGTGCAGGCCATCAGGGGGGTATCTGACATGGTAGTCCCGAGCTGGAATCACGTGTTTCTTCCAGCCCACCCAGGGGTGTATCTAACATGGTGGCCCCAAGCTGGAACTTCGTGTTCTTACGTGTTCAGGCTACCCAGGAGGGGTATCTGATGTGGTGGCCCTGCGCTCGAACCGTGTGTTTTCAAGTGTCCAGGCCACTCAGGGAGGTATCGAACATGATTGTCCCGAATTGGAACCACGTGTTTTTGCATGTCCAGGCCGCCCAGGGGGGATATCCAACACGGCGTCGGGCCCAACGCCGAATTGTCAGAAAACGCACGGGGGGGCCGAAAAGCGCTACCCGAACACGTATCCCAGTGATGTTTTCTTGCTCTGGACAGGGGGTGGCGCTTTGGGGGCCTATCCAGGGAAAGCAATGCGAGGATGTCTCTAGCGGGAGCGCAAATTCAGCGTATCCAGGCCACGCAGGGGGGTATCTAACATGATTGTCCCGAGCTGGAGCCACGAATTTTTCCGTGTCCTGGCCACCCAGGGGGTATCGAATATGAGTGTCCCGAACAAGGACCACGTGTTTAACGTGTCCAGGCCACTCAGGGGTGTATCTAACATTGTTGTCCCGAGCTGGCACCACGTGTTTTTACGTGTTAACATGGTTGCCCGAGCAAGGACCACGTGTTTGAACATGTCCAGGCCACCCAGGGGTGTATCTAACATGGTTGCCCCGAGCTGGCACACGTTTTTACGTGTCTAGGTCACCCAGAGGGGCATCTAACATGGTTGCCCCGAGATGACACCTCGCGTTTTAACGTGTCCGGGCCACCCAGGGGTGTACCTAGCATGGTTGCCCAGAGTTGGCACCATGTGTTCTTACGTGCCCAGGCCACCCAGTCGGGTATCTAACATGATTGTCTCGAATTGGAACCACGTGTTTTTACGTGTCCAGGCCGCCCAGGGGGGTATGCAACATGGCGTCGGGCCCAACGCCGAATTATGCGGAAACGTACGGGGGGGCGAAAAGCGCTACCCAAACACATGTCCCAGTACAGAAAAATTATGTTTTCTTGCTCTGAACAGGGGGTTGCGCTTCGGGGGCCTCTCCAGGGAAGACATTGCGAAAATGTCTCGAGCGGGAGCGCAACTTCAGCGTATCCAGGTAACGCAGGGGGGGTATCTCACATGCTTGTCCCGAGCTGGAACGACGTGTTTTGTCATGCCCCCCGAGCTGGAACCACGTGTTCCTACGTGTCCAGGCCACCCACGGGGGTATCTAACATGGTTGTCCCGAGCTGGCACCACGTGTTTTTACGTGTCCAGGCCACCCAGGGGGGTATCTAACATGGCTGCCCCGAGCAAGGACCACGTGTTTTTACGTGTCCAGGCCTCCAGCACGACGCTTGTCCCCTGCACGTTCCGTAGCGCGTCCCCTTTGCACGTCCCGCGGTGCGCCCCCGTGGCACGATCCCTTGGCACGTCGCGCCCTCCTGGCATGTCCCCCTGTCAATTTGCGCTGGGGCAGCTACTACGTGGACTATGTGCTCAGACAGCTCGAGCTTAAGATCGAGATCAGTTCGGTCAGGACTCGGATGCAACGGAGGACTCGATCCACAACACTATAGAGCACAATCGCGGCATGGCACATTGCAATGAAATAGGGCGCAGCCCAGCACATCCCTCGACACAGTACATCAAGATCGATGCTTTCAGCGTTTCAACCTGGAACGTTCCTTGGTACGCTCCGTGGCGCGTCCCGTGGCGAGTCCCCTAGGCACGTCGCGCGGCGCGTCCCCTTTGCACGTCCTGCGGCATGTCCATTGGCACGTTCCGTAGCGCGTCACCTTGGCACGTCCGCGGTGCGTCCTCATGGCACGTCCCCTGGCACGTCGCTTGGCGCGTCCTTTGGGATTCTCCGCGGCGCGTTCTCCTGGCATGCCCTCCTGTCAATCAGCTCTGGGCAGCTACTATGTGCTCAGGCAGCTCGAGCTTAAGATCCAGATCAGTTCGGTCAGGACTCGGATGCAAAGGAGGACTCGATCCACAACGCTAGCCCGTCGCCCAATCAGGTGTCTTTGAAGCGTTGCCGTGCCTTGCATTCTATATTCCTTTCCGGGTTCGTGGGTCGATCATGTTCGACAAACGATTCGTCTTTGCAGGCCTGATTCTGTAGGAATGGGCAATGTATCATGCTGTGTGAAGGAATGGGCAATGGATCATGCTGTGTGATCGTAGGCTGCGATGTCGCTGAAGAGACAATGCAATGCTGTGTGATCATGCTGTGTGATCGTAGGCTGTGTCGCTGAATGTTGCTACAGACAATGCAATGCATCTATGCGACTTGTCTCCCCCCTTCCTCCGCGCCCCGCGCTCGCGCGATCAGCCGCAGCGGCCCACCGCCGGCACGCCCGTGTCGCTTTCGTCGTCGTCGTCGTCGTCGGTTTCGTCGTCGTCGTGGTCGTGGTCGTCATCGTCGTCGTGGCCGCCGTGGTCGTCGTCGTCGTCGTCGTGGCCGTCGTGGTCGTCGTCGTCGTCGTCGTCGTCGTCATCGTCTTCGTCGTCATCGTCGTCATCGTCGTCGCCGTCGTCGTCGCAGCCGTCGTCGTCGTCGTCGATCGAGCGGCCCGCCGAGCAGCACATGGCCATGCAGAAGCTCCTGCTGGCCCTGGCCCTGGGCGCAGCACGCCTCGCTGCGGCGAAGGGCCAGGCCCAGCACGGCGCGGCGGCCCCGGCAAGGGGGCCTGGGCGCGCGGGCAGACCCGCCAACGGCAGCCAGGCAGAGGAGGCCCGCGCGCGGGGAGCGTCGACCGGGGGCGACGACGACGACGACGACGACAACGACGACGGCAGCGACGACGACAACGACGACGACAGCGACGACGACGATGACGACGGCGGGCGACGTCGGCGGTGGCACGGGCGACGGGGAGGGCAACAACGACGGCAGCCGGGCAGAGGAGATCCCGCGCGTGGGGAGCGTCTACCCCAGGGACGGGCCTTGCACGCATTCGTTGGGGAGCGGCGCCCCTGAATACATGTTGTGTCCCCCTTGGGCTATCCGCACGTCGCTCGAAGAACCCCTGGCCGGGGGACTCGGCGTTAGCCCCGACACACCGCAGAACGGGTCGTCGTGCCCATCGTTTTGGGCCTGGCTGTTCTGACTTGCTCGGAAGAGGGCGGCGGGGCAAGGGAGGGAAGGCACGTGGAGGAGGCCCGCGCGCGGAAACCTGAATTTTCGGAGGCGCGTAAACCTGAATTTTTGCGCGGACTTCTTAGATCGGCGCCGCTGGAACCCCCTGGCTCCGCGCCTCCAGTGCCGCGCCACCCCTGGCGCGCTCCGCGCGCCAGGGAGGGGGGGTCCAGCGCCGATCCAAGCAATCCGCGTGGTCCTCCGGAGGTTTCTGTTTGTGCCATTCTGTGTTCCCCCAGATCGGCTGAGCATCCGACTGCAGACCTCGCGCCGTGGCCAGACCACTACGGGGGGGGGGTCAGACATTCTCGTCGCTTTTCAGCGGTTTCCGAGCCTCGGGATGCGCTTCCAGCAGCTGCACCTCCCCGGGAGCATGCCTGGGGGGCCCGAGTCGTCCCGAGCGGCCTCCGGGCACCCGAGTCATTATCCGCAGCAGGACGCCGGAGACCTCCTCGCGCCGTGGCAGATCATGATTTGAGCTCTTCCCATATGCGCGGCCTCGCGGGCCCCTCACTGGGCCCAGGGCCGTCAGCAAAAACTGGGCGGGATTCAAAACCAGTCCTGGGGAAGCGGTCTATAGATCGGTTCGGGGGGACTATGCTGCTGGACAGCAGCACGGCGTCAGAGGTCTGCGCGTAACAGTGACCATTCGGTGGTGTGACCATGCCTAACATCTGGGCGATGCATTTCATACGCTCCAAACTTTTTCTTCCGGTTTCGGGCCCCCGAGGCCCATCGATCAGGCTCGAGAAGTGTTGCAGAACGATGGTGTCGAAGTTGTTGGCAGACATAGCGTCGTCGGCGTCGTCGTCGTCGGCCCATGCGTCGCCGTCGACGCTGACGACGACGCCGACGGCAGCGACGACGAAGATGACGACGGCGGATGTCGACACCAGCTGCGACGACAACGACGACGACGCCGACGGCGATAACGACGACGACGACGACGACGACGACGACGACGACGACGACGACGACGACGACGACGACAACGGCGGGCGACGTCGGCGATGACGACGGCGGGCGACGTCGGCGGCGGCACGGGCGACGACGACGCCGACAACGACGGCGGCAGCGGCAGCGGTGATGGCAACGACGACGACGGCGACGACGACGACGACGACGACGACGGCGGCGGGGTTTCGCCCGCGAGAGGCGGACGCGCGGCGGCTGCAGGGCGTCCCGCAGGCGGCGCGCCGACCCCCGGCCTCTGGCGCGCCGCCTCCTGGCGCGTGCTCGTGCGCGAGCGCGTGTGGGTGCGCGTGCGCAGGCGTGGAGGTGCGCGGGTGGCACCGCCCACGCAGGTTTGCACGGCCCTAGGCGTCCACAGGAGGCGGTCCAGAAAGGGCATCGGTTTCGAGGGTCGCAGGGGTTGCCGTCTCTACCTCGGCGGAAGGCGGCGGAAGGTCGGCGGAAGCCCGCGGAAAGAAGGGGAGGGCGGCTCCGTTGTTGGAAGCAGCCACATCCTGACCCCCCATCTCCAAGGCCAGATGGTTACTGAAATAGGCGTGGCCCGCCCTACGTAGTACCCGCCGACGGGGGTGGAGGCTCAACCGGACCAAAAGTCGCCAATTCGCAAGCCGCCAGGCGCTGCGACAGTGGTTGGCGGAGCAGTCACCTGGCATCCAGGCGCGCGCGGACTTCAAGGACCTCGGGGTTATTGCCACTGCTGGCAGGGCGCGTGGCTGCGCAGTCTCCGCTGGCAGGCTGGTCGTCGCGCAGCGACGGTTTGCCAGGCTCGGCCGGCTGCTAGTCAGTTTTCGCCAGCGATGCCTGCTGGGCGCCGCCGCGGGCACCGCCGCTGGTCTTTCCGGCGCGGCGTGCGGGCGCCCTCCAGCGCGCGAGTTGGCTGGGCTCCGCGCCGCCACACGGCGCGCCGTCTGCCGAGGGGGATTCCGGGCGGCCGCGGAAATCGTTTTCGGCGTCTTGGCGCCGTCCTGGAGGCTTGACCCGGCGGCAGTGATGGTCATCGCGCCATTGTGGCAGGTCGCCAAAACCATCCAGAAGCGCCGCTTTCCAGCCGATCTGCGGAGGCGAGCCGCCGGAGCCATGGCATCGGGACACGGCCGTGGCTTCGACCTTGTCGACGCGGCAACCTGAGCCATGGCTGAGCTGCAACTGGGGGTCGACGTCGAGTGCTGGACTTGGGCAGCAACTGCACCTGGAGGCTGGCGCCCAGCAGACCGTGCGCTTCCCGACACGCGCACGGTGCTACTCCAGGCATGGGCAACACGAGAGGCCCGCGAGGTGGCCCAGCGGCGCGCCGGCTTTCGCCACCTGCACGCTGGAGTTGACAGGTGGGCCACCTGGCGGCTCCTCGAGAGCGGCGAGCTGGCGACTGACGCCGCGGGTGCCCTTCGCGCCGTGCTCGCAGGGGACGTCGTCACGGAGGCGGTGCCCGCAAAATGGGGACGCCCTGCAGCTTGCCCTCATTGCGGCGCGGAGTGCGACGATTTCGAGCACCGCTTCTGAACAGACCCCCGCTGGGAGCCCGTGCGCGCCGCTGCGCTGATCCCTGGAGGCCCATCGCGCGCCGCGGCCCGCGCGCGGCTGCCGGCCCAGACGGCGCTCACGGTGGTGCTGCCGCAGCACGTGCAGCTAGCTGCACTGGCGGACCAGGCGCAATGGCCGTTGCCGCGCCCAGCCGTGCTGGCCACCGCCGCGGGCTTGCCCCAGGCGCGCGCATGGACGGACGGGGCTGCTCGCACCCCACCGACCCCCTCCTCGCCAGGGCAGGGCGGGGAGTGGTGCTGGATTAGGGCGCGGGCCCCCAGGAACACCATGGGCCTGTTGTAGCGCGCAGACCGCGCAGCGTGCCGAGCTCACGGCAGCGGTCCATGCCGTCAGCCTGGCCGGCGGGGCCGTCGAGATAGTGACCGACTCCCGCTTCGTCAGCAATGGCGTCGCAGCGATCAGGGCAGGGGCGTCCCCCGAAGATTGGGCCCACGCTGGCCTTTGGGAGCCGCTGGTTCCTCTCTGCCGGAGCGGCGCGCTAGCCGCGCGGTGGGTCAAGGGGCACTTCGACGCCGCGGAGGCCCGTGAAGGACCGTTCCAGGAACGCCGCGGCCGATCGCCTCGCGGGGACGGCTGCCCCCGCTGGCGCTGCGCCAGGAGCGCGAGCGGCAGCTGGAAGCCCTCACAGCGGTGCAGCGCGTGCTCGCCACGGTGGAGCCCGAGGCCTTCAATGCCAACCACGAGCACAGGCCAGGCGGCCCGCGAGTACGCCGGCGCTGGACGCAGGCGGGGCATCGCCGCCGCCGCGCACCTCGCGTGGCAGACAACGCTGCGGCAGTGGCGGCAGCTGCGGCCACGCGGGCGAGGCCGGAGCCGGCGCGCGCGGAGCTAGGCCCGGGGGCGGCCGCCGCGGCGAGGGCTTTGTTCGCCGGCTACGCGTGGCAGGGGCACGTCGCCTCCTGACCCAGGGCCCCGCTTGGGTGGCTTGCGTGGCGCGCGGGTGCTGGACCCCGCAGTGGGAGCGCCTCGCATGCCGCCCCTGCGGCGGATGGGCGCCGCACCTGCCGCCTCGGGCGGCCAGCCTGCTGCTCTTGGACGCCCCGCGCGCCGGGGGCCGCGATGCGGCGTGGCGGGCGGCGGTGCGACGTCGCCTGCTCGAGCGCCCTGGCGCGCCTGATTAATTTTGTGAATTAGCGGTGGCCGCCGTGGGCTGCCACTGTCCCGCGTGTTCGCCAGGCGCGCTGCTTGCGCCCCCCCTGTCCCCCTCCTCCTCCGCCGGCTCTTCCGCGCTCTGTTTGTCACCCGCTCTTGCCGCTGGTCCCCCCCTGGATGGGAAAAAAGAAACGCGCGTGCGTGCGCGCGCGCGTTGCGGCTTAATTTGCATCAGTATGTCCTACTTCTGCTCTTCCGCCAGCGCTGTCACTGTGCCTAGCCGCCGACGCAAAAAGTGCGTACGTGCGTGCGTGCGTGCGTGCGTGCGTGCGTGCGTGTGCGTGTGCGTGTGTGTGTGTGTGCGTGTGCGCGCGTGCGCGCGTGCGCGCGTGTGTGTGCTTCCTTTTTTCAACATATGATTGGATTCGTTTAGAGTTCTCACAGAGTTCAGACGTGTCCTTACTTTGCACACACACACATATAAGCGTAGCGAACCAATCCAGATGCGCACCATTGCGGCAGCTCGTGCTAGCGCAGGGAAAGCCGCACGACGGCCGAGCCACTTTGAGGCAGACCACAGTCTTGAATTGTGTGTTCGTTTTCCATATCTCCTTCTCTCCTTCTCGTTTCTTCTGCCTCTCTCCGCGTCTTGCCCCCCCCCCCCCCCCCCTGGACCTGAGCAACAACGGGCTGTGTAGCACCAATTCTTATCAGTGCCATTTGATCTCAGTGCCGCTTCTCACGCCACAGACATTTCATGTTCAGATTTCCGAGCAGAGACTTAGGAGCTCGCTCAAGCCGACTTGTCGGCGCATATACGCACGGGCTCTTGTTCGGTGGATCGGCGCCCGCTTGAACTGGGAAAACGACGAGACCCTGAAGCCCCCGTGGGGACTCAAAGGTGGACTCAAACCAATCTTGCTTAACAGCTATTCATCACTAGTGTGATACAGGGGGGGGCGGGGCGCTTACCGTCAAACGGCTGCATTTACCGCGCTTTGGTCTACGTGATTCATACCCTACATATTGTCAGCGTGCAGCAGGAACGTGATCGTGTGTTTGTTGATCGTGAGGGAGCTCTACGCATCGCCAACTTCATCACGTCAGACTCACGATGGCTATGCCGATTTTCCCGGATCGAACGCTTTGTATGGATGACGCACCGGGATTTCAATACCACGACGCGGGCCCTATACAGGACACGCCAGGAGATCCAGCTGACCCACTGGCGATTCCAGCAGACGACGATCTACCTAGATGCTCTCCATGCGTGGCGAAGGTCCCACGATCGCGAACAGTAGGGGCCACGAGGGCGTCGCGATGGTAGCAGCGTCACTCATTCAGAATTCCGATATGTTTACAATGCCCTGTCTTTTGGTGGGCGCGTCGATTGGACATGCATCGAACTTTTTGCTGCGAGCACTCTAGCTATGCTTCGCAGGCTCGACCGCACAACTAAAAATAAGCAAGGTCGGGCCCTGCCCATCCTCGCCTTCCTGGCTCTCGGCGTTCCATGTGTAGCTGGTACGCTTCAATCAGATAGCGATGATGGTATTCGAGCTCACGGATAGCAGCGAACGGCACTACATGTCCTGGCCCGCTGATTTCGGCAACGTTTGTTCGAGAACTTCAGTTGATCACCGGGTGGTCCTCTCAGCTCGCGGTGCGCTCAGATCTGCCAGCCTCGGGCCCACATTCGACGTTGGTTGCATCCATATTCGCGGTTGGGCTTTGGCAGTGTCTCTGCAGTCAACCGTCGGCCATCCTCATCGAGGCTATGCGTGCTGCGCAGCGGGATTTGCATGCACTTATGTCTCCGTCCTCCTCGCAGCCGTCACCTCGCGCGTTTCTGCGCGCCAAGCTCGCAGCTTCCACCTCTGGGGCCGTAAATCTCGCACGCGTGCTCATCGCCTATGCCGCAGCTTTTTCGCCGTTCCTGCAGGTTGCTTCCTCGAGACCTGGGGGGGCGAGCACAGCGGGGGCGCTTGAATTGTTTCAGTGTTTTTACCCACAGGCTCGTTGCGCGTTGGACCCTGGGCCGCAGGCCAAGGAAGAGAAATCCATCCCATCGAGCTTTGTGCACCAGTCAGGTTCAGAGTGCTTGTGCGTCGGCCAGGGTGCGCAGACTCGGGGCCCCTCAGGATATTCGGGAGGCGTTGGGCGGTTTCTGGAACACCATCGAGGCCTTCGCTGCAATGCCCAAGGGGCCCAACTAAAGAACGAAGCCGTTACCTACAACTCGCTCCTGAATGTAATTCCTGGCTCCTCCTGCACTTCCTGGCCCTTGCCCCCCCCCCGCGCGCGCGCCGCCGCCGCCCAGGTGCGTGGATTCGAGAGCGCACATGTCGCCCACAATCGCCCGCTCGCCAATGATCTCAACAATCCTCATCTCGGTCGTTTGCGCGCTCGGTTTCGACAGCGCCCACGAGCGCGACAACGCAGACGGGCGCGACGCAAGCGTGAGCACAGTTCAGAGACACACGGCACTTAATCAGACATGGTACGAAAAGCGCATCACAGCATTATGTTCAAAACGCATGGGCTTCTCGCAGTACATCGCTGCACGTCGTAGATGACAACACCTCCTTCAACGTAAATTTGGCGACCTATATGATGTTCTCACGCAGCAGCGGGTGCAAGCGCGTCAGGGCATGGCGCTGCTGAACCGCGCGGGCTCGGGTAATGCGATCCTCGTGCTGAAATGGGCCTCCACGCTCCCGCTGTCCATCTCGTGGGGGCTCGTTTGCAGGGCATGAAGTGAGTCCAGTGAAGCGTCGGCTCGCCCGTCGCGCCCGTCGCGCCCAGCCCGGGCGACGTGGGCAGCCAAGTCTGTTCGCATCATAGTGCTTCCACAGCTCGCGCTCCGACGACGTCTCTGCAATGTAGCCCGCACTTTCCGGCGACAAGAATTTCTGGATTTAGGCCGGCTGTGTTTGCGTGATTCTCACTTGGCGGCGCGCGGTGAAGATGTGGAACGCATCCCGATGAACGGTCGAATGCCCTTCATTCCCCCAACCCTGCCACAACCCCAACGTGGCAATGCCCAAACTTCGTGTCGGCGGTGGCTTTCGCCCCAGGGCCTCGACACAAACACTTTCCCGAACTAAAAGTGCCGACGATTCCGCTGGACCCCGCCCATCCCCCTCGACGGCGGATGATATCAGGCCCTTGGAGAGGCCCGCCAGGACTTCGAGAACAGGGCGCTCGAGGTCCAAGACGCCATCAGCTTCGCGGTCGAGGGCGAAGACCCCAATGCCTTCTGTCGCATAAATGGACTTCATCATCTAGCCAGGTGGCTCCACATGATTGCTAAAGCTCCTGATCGTTGGCGCGTTGTTGATACTTCGAAGGCAGCAGTTGTTAGCTGGCCTCGCAATCAGGCCTCGGCCTCGAGCTTCACGAAGATTGGACAGCTCATCTACTGGGGGGTGCAAGTAGCCACAGAAAAGCATGTAAAACTGAGGAGTGCACACCAATCCATATTCAGCAGCAAGAACTGCAGGTAGTGTCACACACTACATGTAAGAAAGGACTGCATCAGCCGTCCCCTGCCGGAGATTGCCTCGCTTGATGGTGCCCTCCAGCTCCGTGTCGATGGAGCGCTGGTGGTGCTGCCTCAGCCTCCTGCTCCTCCTCAGGGTGGCCTCCTCCTCCTCCTTATCTACTCGCGGGCCCAGCACGACGGGACCTGGAGCGACACCGACCTTCAGACGATCACGCTCTCATGATTGGCTACACAAGACGAGAGCTACTCGGTGCTGACTCTTAGTGGAGCTACTGCGCGGCCTGTGCTCCGCGTGTTCTCGTTGCTGATCCCTTTAGTCATCTTCATCTGGACTGCGTACCAGACTTGCATCTTCATCGGCTGTGCACGGCTCTCGGCAGAACGCCTGCTCACCTTTGCCATTCAGTGCGTGATATCCATCATTCCCTTCTTGGGGCTGGGAGTCATATCGGCCTATATCTGGCCCAGTGCGGCCCACTGGTCACGCGCACGCATGGCTCTGCTTGGAGTTTTCTCTTGGAGCGAGTCTGATGTTTCTTCCAAGCCGATTCAATATGGCCTAGAAGACAGTGAATCGTGGGCTTGGCCTGCTGTTATATCTCAGCCGCTCCTCGTTGGGCTATGCGCATGGATGGGCCAGTGACGGCCGGCACCTGCACCGATGACTGGCAGACTGACGAAATGAAGGCCCTGCTGCTCCGCCGCAGCAGACCTGAGTTGACAGTTTGTTTTTTTTCCCTCCCCTGATCTACCTGGTCGGGATGTGTGTGTGCTTCCTTTTCAACATATGATTGGACTCGTTTACAGTTCTCACAGAGTTTAGACGTGTCCTTACTTTGCACACACATATAAGCGTAGCGAACCATTCCATATTGCTTTAGGTTACTCTGAATGCCTGTACCAGCGTGACAGCTCGTGTTAGTGTAGGGACAGCCGCACGATAGCCGAGCCACTTCGAGGCAGACCACAGTCCTGACTGTTGTTTGTGTTTTCCCTCTCTTTTTCTCTCTTCTTCTCGTCTTTTCTTCCTCTCTCCGCGTCTTGTTCCCCGCACCCCTGGACCTGAAAAGCAACAGCTTGTGTAGCATCAGTTCTTACCAGTGTCATTTGATTGCAGTGCCGCTTCCCACGCCACATACATTTCATGTTCAGACCTCCGAGCGGGGGGGTAGGAGCTTGCTCAAGCCGACTTGTCGACGCATATACGTATAGGCTCCTGCTCGGCTGATCGGTGCAAGCCGCTTGAATTGGGAAAACGACGAAGCCCTGAAGCCTCCACGGGAACTCAAAGGTGGACTCAAATCAAGTTTGGTTAACAACTACTCATCACTAGTGTGTGTGTGTGTGCGCGTGTGCGTGTCAGTGCGTGTGAGTGTGTGTGTGTGTGTGTGTGTGTTTGTGTGGCGCGCGCTGCTCGCAAAGCGCAGTCACCGTTTTATGCTTTTCTGTACGCGACTCGCCTTGCGCTGTCACCCGTGTGCAAGGCCAGGTAGAAAACGCGTTTGGCGTGGCCTGCCTTAGTTGTTGGCTGCAGTGACGTCACACGGCCGGTCCTGAGGAAAACAGCATGACTCGCGTCTCTGCCCGTTCCTTCCGAGTCGCCCTCCTCTTCGCTTGTGCCTCCTGCGCCCAATTTTCCGGATCCCGTGGCCTGGTTTGCCGCTTTGACCGCGCTGGGTGCCCGCCGTCTGTGCGTTATGTTGATTACGTCTCGCGTATTTTCTGTCCTGCGCTTGCCGGTCTCTGTGTTCTGTCCCATGGTCGAGTATGGTCGGTTCAGCCTGGGACCTGCAGGCCTTGCTGCGCGTGTCCCGCGTCTTGTTAACCGAACCGTCTACTGGAGCTCATCGGCGCGTCGGAGGGGATATGCGCGTGGGTTTCATGTTTTCGTCCTGCGTCCGTTCGGTCGTTTCTGCTTCACGTCCGATTGAGCTCGACTTCGTTGGAGCCTCAGTTGCGGCTTCGCTTCCACGAGCTGGTGCTCAGCGCATCCTGCCTTCGCACCTTGTGTTGTGAACGGCCGGTTGCATTTTATCGGTTCGTCAGGGTAAACTGAGTATGTGTAAGTATGTATGTGCGTGCGCGCGCATGCGTATGGGTCTGTTCACCTTGCTCGCGCCTAACCCTAGCTGCTCGGCGGTCGGCTTGGTTTGACAACGGCCGGGACTTCCCAGCACTGTTTACGCTCCAACATAGGATGGCCATCAGTTTGCGTGCCTGGCCAGCCGTAGTTGAACTTTACCCGATTGCTGCTTCCACCACAGGGTGTGTGTCTATGTCTGCAGGGCCAGCCCTTCCACACGCAATGTTTGGCCTCGTGTGTGCTTGCTTCTTCGCTCCCCAAGT
Organism: Prorocentrum cordatum; assembly: GCA_963575745.1. Classification (NCBI taxonomy): domain Eukaryota; class Dinophyceae; order Prorocentrales; family Prorocentraceae; genus Prorocentrum; species Prorocentrum cordatum. Next base: position 461,470 of record CAUYUJ010016059.1, on the reverse strand, counting down.
GCTGCGAGTCGCTCCGCCACAACATAGCTCCCTGCGACCGTAGCATCCAAGAATCCGCTGGTTTGGGCTCGCGTTTGTTCCTGAAGTGTCTGTGAGTTAGTCGCCGCCAGCTGCATTGGCCGATGCAGCTGTGCCGCTCAATTGGGGTCTCATTTGGCCGTTAATGCCAACAACGTATGTGTGCTAGAATGTTGCCCGCCAGCTGCGCGAAACACTTACCAGTTCTGGTGCATCCCACCCGCTTTCGTTGGTTGTCCTGCTCGTTTCGGGCAGCCACTCACCTGGCATAACACGGCATTTGTTTTCCCCATGTTTTAAGATGGGGTTCTTGTTAGTATGTAGACCGTGCGGAACACAGGAACACAGGAGAGAAGGAAGGGAGGAACACACCTCCCACCCTCAGGTCACCATTCTTTCTCGGACCCACCCACTTGTAGATTCATATTCAGACTCACTCATACTCAGATGCTCTCGCTCTGAGACTACTGAGACTCAGCTTTCTCATGCTCGGGTTCACTCACATACAGACTCACTCGCACTTCGAGTCGCTTCTCCTACTCAAGGTTGATCACACTTAGGTTATTCACACACACAGTCACACTCACTCAGAATCATACTCAGACTCACCCACACCCAGACTCATTCACACAAAGACTCACTCATATTCTGCCTCGCTCTTCCTCAATCAGACTCAGCCACACCACTTCCGCGCTCAGACTCGAACGCACGTGATGATGATGATGTCTCAGGCGAGGCGTTGGTTTCAGCCCTCCCATGGGGGGGCGCCAGGGGGTATTGCACGGGCCCGTTCGCGCCCAGATTTGGGGGATGTCTCGGGCGGTTTGCCTGTTTGGGTGCTCAACATCCTTCTCTTTCGGAGCAGTTCCGGAGGATGTTTCAGGCGAGGCGTTGGTTTCCGCATTCCCAAGGTGGGGCGCCAGGGGGTGTTGCACGGGCCCGTTCGCGCCCAGATTGGGGGGATGCCTCAGGCGGTTTGCTTGTTTTGGGTGCTCAACATCCTTCTCTTTCGGAGCAGCTCCCGAGGATGTCTCAGGCGAGGCGCTGTTTTCATCAGTCCCTAGGGGGGACGCCAGGGGGTATTGCACGGGCCCGTTCGTGCCCAGATTGGGGGGATGTCTCAGACGGTTTGCTTGTTACAACCTTCTCTTTCGGAGCAGTTCCCGAGGATGTCTCAGGCGAGGCGCTGGTTTCCGCATTCCCAAGGTGGGGCGCCAGAGGGTGTTGCACGGGCCCGTTCGCGCCCAGATTGGGGGGATGTCTCAGGCGGTTTGCCAGTTTTGGGTGCTCAACATCCTTCTCTTTCGGAGCAGTTCCCGAGGATGTCTCAGGAGAGGCGCTGGTCTCCGCACTCCCAAAGGGGGGCGCCAGGGGGTATTTCACGGGCCCGTTCGCGCCCAGATTGGGGGGATGTCTCAGGCGGTTTGCTTGTTTGGGTGCTCAACATCCTTCTCTTTCGGAGCAGTTCCCGAGGATGTCTCAGGCGAGGCGCTAGTTTCCGCATTCCCAAGGTGGGGACGCCAGGGGGTATTGCACGGGCCCGTTCGTGCCCAGATTGGGGGGATGTCTCAGGCGGTTTGCCTGTTTGGGTGCTCAACATCCTTCTCTTTCGGAGCAGTTCCCGAGGATGTCTCAGGCGAGGCGCTGGTTTCAGCACTCCCCAGGTGGGTGGCAAGGGGGTATTGCACGGGCCCTTTCTCGTCTTCACGGATGGATTTTCTTGACAGGTGTTCATAGGGAATAGAGGAGAAAAAGGAGGCGGACTAGGACCAGGAAGCAACTACACATGGTTCATTTCTAAGTATTCGAAAGTTCTTTGATTTTTTGGGGGGCCAGGGGCCTTTCATTCCTACTTGTTCTACCCTGGGTCTCTTCCTGGCCACTAGGGGGCCAGGAACAACTAGAAACGAGCACAATTTGAAATGAGCACGATTAGAAATGAGCGACGTGTGCTTTAAAGTCGTCGTAGTCGTCGGCGTCTCTCTCGGCCCCGTTTTCCACCTGGGTTCGCTGACACTCGGATATTGAAAAAGGACCATGTCTTCTACCGAAGTTTACCATCACTATGAGATGCACGTATGGGGATCGTAATTGTGTGTTGGTGCGTGATGTATCCATTTGCGCGAAGTTTAGCTCGCTGGTCGGCCGATGGTGCGCTGCCACGGAGGAGGAATCGCGTGCATTCTGATGCAATTCGGTCCGATGGCTGCCAGGCAAGGGGTCCGCATTGTCCCTCTGGCCTCTGCCCTCGATGGTGGCGGCCAGGGGCGCGGCATTGGACCACATGGTTGAGGAGGGCGGTGCGTCGACCAATTGCGAGGAGGCGAACAACGACGCTGGCGGGCCTGACATGGTGCACGCCATGCTGGACAGCCTCCGCGAGGAGGCGGCGGAGCTGTGGCACAAAGGCGGCGGCCCAGCGCTGCTCGAGATGGGGCAGCCCACCGCAGAGTACGCGCACCACCTCCAGCTGTTCACGCACCGGCTGCTGGCGGAGGCGCTGCAGGACATGCTCAACGACCAGACAGAAGGGTCTGTCGAGCCCACGGCGCCCGAGAAGGAACCCCCGCTGGCAGCAGACAAACCCGACCCGGCGTCGGCGGGGCTGGCAGGGGTGCTCGAGAGGCGAGACAAGCTGAGCGAGGTGCGCAAGAAGGATTCGCCCGAGGAGAGCGACGAGCTTGGCCAGGCGGCGCGCGAGCACGCGCAGCACGTGCAGCGGCTTCTCGTCGAGTCCAATCTGCGCGACGGGAAGCCGCAGCGCACGCTGGCCGCGGCCAGCGAGCGGCTGGAGGAGCCACTGTCGTGGGAGGCGCCTGAGCCGCGCGCCGGCGCCGCGGGGCCGCCGATCGCGAGACCTGCACTGTACGGCAACCTCTACCTCACAGAGCCGCCGTTGCGGCTGCGCTGCGTGGCCGACGGCTTCGCGACGGCGGCGGAGTGCCGCGAGGCGTGTGGCCACTGCATACAGGGCATGCACTGCATGTTCCGTCGCGGCGGGCAGACCTCGCTGGCGGTGTCCCGGGAGCTGCTGGGCCGCCGCTTGGGCGAGGAGGGCTGCCAGCTGGTGTGCCAGCTGGTGGAGCGGACGCGCCTGCGGATCATCCAAGACTTCGGCCTGCCGCAGGACGCGCCGGAGAGGCCGGCGCTGTTCGAGAGCGGCGGGTTGTTGACGCGGCTGCAGGCGGAATGGGAGCGGGACGTGTGGGAGATTAGCGGCGAGGATCCGCGCTTGGAACCCTTGCGCATCCACCAGAGGAGGAGCAAGCCCTGATAATTTTGCCTTCCTTTGACTCCTGGGAGGCCCTCGTCGCCAGGGTCGGACTCGCCTCGAAATTCTGCTCAGAACGCGCCCCAGGAGAGGTCCGGGGAGTAGCGGTATGGGTATCCTTCTGTCCCCCCCCGCTGGGGCCCGACATCCCAGCACCTCAGGGGGCAGTGGGTGTGCACATCCGAGGCCCGCCCCCCCCGAGGCCCCCGAGGCGTCCATATTTCTCCCCACCGCCTCCTGGGCGGGGGGTCCTACTGTAAGAGGTCGGTTCCCAAGGTCACGACCCACCAAACTACCCTTTAGAGGCACGGGTCACTGTCTCTCTCCAAGCGGGGGGCGGCGGAAGGTGGCGCCAGCCTAAACTGAACCTCTCTATTTTCTGCCTGAACCGTGAGCACGATGCCGCCAAGAGCGGCGGCAGAGGGTGACGGCGGTGTCTGCACCACAAAAATTTGAAATTATGAAGCAGACACCCGGCGGGTTGGGCCGTGCGAGACCTCTCTGACACAGTGTTTGGCACAGTCTTTGGCCCCCTTTTCCAGTGCCTGGTCAAAAACCTCCTGAAAGTCCCTCCGAGGGGGCCCCACTCTGCCGCCGGCCCCACTCTGCCGCCGGCCCCCTTCAAGGTCTCAAACGGCCCGGGGACGACCCAAGGGCGCCCCAAGCCGGTCCAAGAGAGTCCCGAGCAGTCCAAGAGAGCCTCCAGACGGTTCCAGATCGCTCCAAGACGCCTAAGATGGCCTCCAGACGGCCCAAGACGCTTCCAAGACGGCCCAAGAGGGCTCCAAGAGCACCCCAAGACAGCCCCGAGAAGCCAAAATCATTGATTTTTTCAATGGTTTTTGAAGGATTTTCACGTTCACGCCATTTCGGCTTACCCACGCTCCACGACGGCCCAAGAGGCCCCCAAAATCGCCCCATGACGGCTCAACAGGCCCCCAAGACGGCCCCAAGACGGCCCAAGAGGGCCCCAAGACCGCCCAAGAGGCCCCCGGGACGGCCCAAGAGGGGCCCCAGGATGGCCCCAAGAGGAGGCCCAGAAGGGGTACCCGAATGAACATGTCGAGCTTTCGGCTCAAGAGGCCCCCAGGAGGCCCTCAGCGGCCCCCTGGAGGCCCCCAACAAACCCCAAAAGAGCCCCAAGAGGCCCCAAGAGGGCCCCCAGAGGTCTCCAAGAAGCCCCTGGGACGCCCCCAAGAGGCCCCTAAACTGCCCCGCAGAAGCCCCCGAGAGCTGTCCGAAGAGACTCCTGCAAGCGTACATGAGGACTCTGAGCCACAACCCAGTCAAGGTGGCGGGATTACTCCCAGACGCCGAATATGGCCTCTAGAGTCTAGAGTCTGTAGGCCCTCACGCGCCTTCAAGGCGTCCCAAAAAACCTCAAAGGCCCCCAAGAGGGCCCGAAGCAGTTCCCAAGAAGCTTCCAGGAGGCTCCCCAGAGGCTCCTAAAATGCCCCGCAGAAGATCCGGAGAGCTGTCCGAAGAGACTCCTACAAGCGTCTATGAGGACTCTGACCCACAACCCAGGCAAGGTGGCGGGATCACTCCAAGACGCCGACAAACTCCCAGGGAGCGGCCGGTGATGCGCCGCCGGCGTCCTCGATCTGAAATTCTGAAGCAGACACCGTATCATGTCCCCACAGAGCTGTGACAAGGTAAGTGAACGGGGAGCGAAAGAGGGAAGGGAGGGAGGGAGAACTTGAGCGGAGAACACAAACATAACGTGTTATGTCAGAACGGCGCCCCCTGACTTTGCGCCGCCCCCGCCCTCCCCGCCCCGCCGACCACTTAGAAGACGGGGGAGGGGGAGGAGGAGAGAGGATCACGGCCCGAAAACTTCATTGTTTGCAACAACACACATGTAGAGGCACGGGTCACTGTCTCTCTCCAAGCGGGGGGCGGCGGAAGGTGGCGCCAGCCTAAATTGAACCTCTCTATTTTCTGCGTGAACCGTGAGCACGATGCCGCCAAGAGCGGCGGCAGAGGGTGACGGCGGTGTCTGCACCACAAAAATATGAAATTCTGAAGCAGATACCGTATCATGTCCCACACCACCGCATAGCTTGCATTAGCGCCTGGTTGTGGCGGCGTCTGGGCTGGGTGGGAGGGTTCGGGCACCTCCAACAGCCGTTACACGTTCACTGCCTCGGCGAAGCTCCAAAAAATCGATAGATCATTCACAATACGAAATGAATCACTCACGAGCCTTCGCAGGGCGACAACTCTTCTTCTGTATCAGTCGTCCCCGGAGCTCACGGATGTCTGGCGGGAGCGCGGCGCGGGCGGCCACCAGAGCGTGCGTCTTCATGTACCTGAGCACGCTCTTCTCTGAAGCCCACCGCCCGCGCCGCTGGATTGCCCACACCGTCCTGTAGCCCGTCGCCGCGTCATGACTCGGCCCCGAGTGCCTGGCAGCATGTGGCGGGAAGTGCTCGACACCGACATCGTCGCAGGCTCGCCTCAGCGCCCGGCGGTAGGCATCCACCGAGCAGCTGAAGACTCGGTCCGAGGGGCCTCGCTCGGGCTTCCTGCGCACGAGCATGTCGCTCACATGCCGACGGTCGATCAGCACGCCCTGCCTCGCGCCCGCCTTGGTCCTCTCGCCACGCTCGGTCACCCCGAGTCGTAGAGCCACGATCTGCTCGCCCGCCTCGTCCACGTCGACCACGATGTCGGCCGCCTGTAGGGCGAACAGCTCCGCGGACCTGAGGTAGGCGTCCAGGGCGACCTCGGCGGCGTCAGCGGCCTCCACGCTCCTGGCCAACCTCATGGCCTCGTGCAGCACGGCCCAGAGTTCGAGAGGCTGAGGTCCGCCTTCTCCTGCCACGTGCAGTCGATGCCAAGCTCGAAGAGCTCGGTTGGACCTCGGCAACCCCGTCGAGAGCTCAGGCCACACGTAGGCGAGCCCATGCACAACGAAATCTCCTCGGTGCGGGCCCACCTCCTCATCCTCGACCAGGCGGTCCAAGTAGCAAAGGACGGAGTCGTCGATCTCCTCCCGGCTTATCATCGGCCGGTTCACCTCCAGCGCGAAGTCCAGGAAGCGGCGCACGTTGGGAACGTAGCAGCCCAGCGCCGTCTTGGTGGAGACCGAAAAGGGCAGCAGGGCCAGCCCATGGGTAGCTCTCTCCCGCCGTTGCGCCCGCTGTAGATGCGAGCCCTCCGCGTCGTTCCTGCGGTGGGTGTTGCCCATCTTGCGGTGCTGAGCGTGGTGACGACGCCTCTCTTCACCGACGGCGTCCGATAGAAAAGGTAGCAGCAGCCCACCCAGGAGCACAGACCACCGCGGGCAACAGGACCTGCACGCGGTCCTGGCCGACGGTTGCTCATCATCCGAGTCGGGCTCCCTGGGAAGTGGCGAAAGTCGATGGTCAGGCGCCTGGTCACCAAGTCGAACCCGAAACATCGCAGGAAGATCCTCCAGCTACGTCCAGTGTTCCCGTTGTAGCCGCTGTCTCTCCGTCGGGGTCGCCTCTCGGAAGCTCGCAATGAAGCGATCCTTTTGATCTTGCGTCTGCCTCCACGCGCTGCTGCAGAGATCTCTCATGATGTCGGTGATCGTGTGGCGAGGGAGCCCGTTGATGAGTAGGCGCCTCAGGGCCTCGTTGGAACCGCTCAAAAGTACATCCGTCATGAAGGCCACGCACCACTCCTGCCACTCGGTACCGTCGGTGGCCCGCTGCGTGAGGTCGCTGTACCACTGCTGAGCCCAATCCCGTAGATCTTGCATCATGTCTGCGTAATCTTGTACCGCTTGCACTCGAACATCGTCGGGCATGGGCGGGGGCCGGCCCATCACACATGGGCCTTCGTCCTCAGTCAGCCCGAGGTTCGAAGGAAAGCTGCATGTAGTGACTCCAGCAACGTAGCGTCCCGGCGCCTGCGCTCCAGGGTCTCTGAGATCAACTGCTCCACGGCCCTCTCGGTCAGGTCGGCCTCCCGTCTCTCCTGCATGGTCAGCATCGCGTCCACGTGGCACTCCGCCAGCATCCTGCAGAAGTCGGAAGAGTGCGCCTGGGCCACCCTGGTCCGAAAACGGCCGCTCTCGTCCTTGCCGCAGAGGCCCGCCGAGTGGTTTCCGTGCACGCAGGGGCGCACAAACCGCTGCATCTCGAAGGCCGTCCCCGTGAGCGTCGTCAACTTCAGCGCGGGGCAGCCCCACATGCACTGCGGGAAGGTCACGCGGTAGGCGCCCAACTGCGCCTCCCAGTCCATCAGCTCCTTGGCCACGAAGATCGAAGGAAACGGCGGACAACCCGGATCGGCAGGATGCTCGACGGATACCGAGCCGCCCTTGAGGCCGATCGGCTTCAGGATCCTCAAACTGCTCAGCAACTGCGCGTTCCCAAGTTTCACCTTCCTCGCGTCGTCCCCTCGCAAGCCCGGCCGACCCCACAGCTGATGTCGCAGACGTAGCGGAGGGGGGCCTCCAGGCTGGAAGCGAACCCGCGACCAGGTAGAGCATAAAGGGCCTGAGTGTCCGCCGTCCGTCTCCACTTCCGCCAGCAGCTCCAGCCTCCGCACGTTGACCTCGTCCGTCAGGTCGAACTCCGACCCGAAGCCGATGTCCACGTTGGTGCAGATCATCAGGTAGCCCCGCGAGCCCGCGATCCTGAGCAGCCAGTCCTCCAGGTCCCCGATGCGCGTGTGGCCGCTGCAGAGATGGACGAAGCGCAGCACCTTCACCGGGATCGAGACGCCCATCCTGAGCGGCTGAAATGGGTCCACCTCCGCCAAGTCCACCAGGGCCTCGATTCTCGAAGCCACCTTCTCCGGCAGCACCAGCTCGTCCGTCCTCCGTTCCTTCGGAGCCTGGCCAATCGGAAAGCCTCGGCTCGGCCCGTCGCTGTGGTTGCGGTCCGACAGCACCCAGCGCCAGTACTCCCGCATGCCGCACCCGAGGTCGAGGGCGGCCATTCTCCTGCACAAAATCAGAATGGGCCGACTGGCCGATCTGCCCTTGCTGAAGCCGCCGAGGCAGACCATAGAGTCCGTGATGCGTAGGTGCCTCTTCCCCCAGCTCGCACGGGTGCGGGCCGAGTGCCTCGCTGCGGCCACCCCCGTGCGCATCTCCAGCAGGTTGATGTGCTCCTTCTCCTCCCATCGCCAACGCACAACCTCCTTCCACCGAGCGATGTCGTCCCAGCACTCGTGCACAGGAGGAGCTCGGATCCGGGTGCCCAACTCCACGTCGGCGCCCACGCGTCTGAAGGCCTCCCCCTCGCAGAGAGCGTCCGCCGCCCAGGACGAGGAGATGCCCGTCCAAACGGTCCAGCCTCCTCGAACAGCATATCGTGCCTCTCGACGCTGCTCCTCCACTGTGGCCACCGTAGAGATGAGCGCACCACCGTAGAGGCTCGCGTCGAACATCATCACCGTCGGGTCCCAGGGCGTCGAGAGGTCCACCGAGATCAGCGGCACCAACGCCGCGGCCGCAGCCAACTCCCTCAGCACTTCCCGTGGGACCTCGCGCCGAGCACCACCCCGGAACTCCATGCACCAGGAGTACACCTCCGCGAAGACGCTCAGAGCCCCACGGCAGATCAGGAAGCCCCAGGACAGGATACCAACGATCCGCGCGACGGTGTCGGGTAGCTCCTTCTTGTGGATCAGGATCTCCCGTATGCCGAAGACCGCCAGCCACATCTTGTCCTGGTTCGGCGCCAGACGAGTCCCCCGAAGATCGCCACCGATCATACGAGCGTGCACCGAGCAAGCATCCTTGTGCACCTTGAAGCCCGCGGAAACCACCAACTCCTTGGCACCAAGCCAGATCTCCTCCACCGTCGTCGCCGCCTCCTGGCCAGGCTGTGTCGGGAAGTCCAGGCCCATGATGCCAAAGTCGTCGATGTACTCGTAGTGCGCAGCAGGTAGCTCCCGACTGAGATGGGGTAAAGGCCCGCCTTCGGCCAGACGTTGGCCGTCTGAAAGCGAGGAAAGCCCAACCTGGGGCCCAGTATTGAAGATGTCCTCCATGGTCGTCTGAGCCATCCAGCACGTCCAAGAGAAGCCCATCAAGGCGACCTTCACTCCGACGTAGGGCCCGCTCCCAGGCAGCGACGAGCCTTCGGGGAGCAGCGCGTCCAGCTCGTCGCCAGACACGCTGGGCAGCACGAAGTACGGCGCCAGCTCCTCCCCCAGCTCCAGCGTGCAGTAGAAGTCGGGAAGGTCGCCCGTGCCGAAGCGCATGGTCACGCCATCCTCCTTCATCTCCTCGGACACGTCCAAGAACGACATCGCACTGACACCGCCCATGGCACACCACGGGGGAGACCGCCATCGCATGTTGGAGCGTCTCTGGTCGAACACCAAGCTCAGCGTCACCTCGGGCTCGTTCTCCACAAGCTCCGCCTTCTTCACGACGCAAAAGAGCCCGACCTCGTCCACCTTCACTGCAGTGTGGCACAGCATCCCCGCTAAAGCCATCCTTCGGGCCAGCTGCAACATCTCCTTCTTCTTGCGGAAATGCGGGTCCACGTAGTTGCGTATCTCGCAGGCCTGAACACAAGCTTCGCCATCCTCTCTCAACATCTCCTCCTTGAACATCTCCAACTTCTGTGCCACGCGAGGCGACGCAGACCTCACACTCACAGGTCTGGTCCCCGGGGGAGGTAGGGCAACTCGGTCCCATTGAGCTGGGAACGTCTCGCCCCTGTCCGGCAGCCGTCTACTTCCGCCAGCACTCCTCCTAAGAAGTTCGGCCACCCTCTGCTTGAAGGTGGACTGGGACTGATTGCCCGCCGCAGCGGCGGCAGGGCGCAGCCGCAGAAGCGCGGCTCCTTGTGAGGGTGTAGTCGACGGCGGCGACTGGCGACGAACTTCTCCCAGCACCCGCCGAGAGGGGTCCCCGTCCAAGTTGTCGGGCACGATCCCCTGGCCCCAGCTGTCGGCCAGGTCCAGTAGACTGTCGTCCAGACTCCCACGTTAGAGCTGACGCAACGCCAAGAGAGAACGGTTCGCCGTCTCGACCAGCTCCATCTCCTCCTTCCAGCGCGACAGCACCCGACGAGAAGTCGAAGCGGGTCGCTCTGGGCGAGCGAACAGCACCACCTCGGACAGGATGTCCCGCCGCCGAGACATGAAAGCCCAAATTCGTCGTGCAAAAGCTCAAGGGCCAGCCGACGGCGATGATGCGAGTCAGCTGCAGCAAAAAGAATACACTAGCCAAAACAAGCCGACGCGCAGGGACACCACGACGCCAGCTGCAAGGGCCCCCCGCTCGACACCGAGTGGCCCCAATTCAAGCTCCTTGACTCTCACGGCGGGGCCACCGCACCTCCGTCCAGGTCGGAGCGCGCCTTCATCAGCTGCGCGTCGCGACTCATGGCCTTCTTCATCTCTTCCTCGGCGCTCGTCACCCGAATAGTGCTCTCGTCGGCGAGCTGAGGGTCCAAGCGACGCGCCGCCTCCCAGTCCACCTTCGACTTCCATCTTGGCATCCTTGGGGCGGCTCCAGTCGTCGCGGCTGTTGACGTTGTGGTAGGCCCTCACGATGGCGTAGCCCTTTCGCACCAGCCGCTCGAAGCTCACCAGGTTGAGGAGCCCCCTCTGACGATCGGTCATCAGCATCGTGTCCACCGCGGCGAAGGCCGCGATCATCTCCCGCGCCGTGTTGCAGTCGCTCAGGCCGCGGTCCCTGATGAAGTCGCGCGCCCAGGCCTCGGCCGTCTTTCCTGACGAGTAGATCTCCAACAGCACCTCGGCCGAAATCCGCTGGCGGTAACCCTCGGGCATACGGCTGTTCCACTCCTCGGGCTCGATCTCCTTGTACTCGTCCAGCTGCTCCATGAACACCTGCTGCGGCAACTGAGCCTTGAAGCGCATCCGCTTGATGGCCAGCTCGACGGCCTCCGGCTGAGAAGTAGCAGCCCGCTTCTCGGGCGTCTCCATCAACGCTGTGGGGGTACTCTTGACGGGCGACCCGAGCACGGCGACTGCAGAAGCCGAAGAGCCCATCCCCTCGATCGCGGCACCATGCTCGCCAGCTCTTGCCTCCACAGGAGCCTCCCCCTTCAGACGAGCCTCGAATCGGTCCAGACGAGCAATCATACCTTCGATCACCTGCTTGTTGGCCTCGGCGTCCGCGCGACCGCGCGAATCCAGGGAAGCTTCGAGTACGTCTCGACGCAGCTCTCTCGACCTCTCGGCGGTCCTGATCTCGCTGATCTCCTCCATCATGGCCTTCTGGGACTCCACGAGATCGTTCAGATGGCTCGCCAACGCAGCACTCTCCCCACCTGAAAGATAGCCAGGCGGCGGCAAGGGCGAAGGCACGGAAGCAGTCTAACCGACGGGCACGTCCACACTCGAAGCGCTTGAGGACCCAATCGAGGACTCTCCGTGCTCCCCACTGTCCGAACACTCGTGGGCCGCCCAGATGGTCAGAAGTATCAGAGCCAAGAACATTGCAAACCACCGCTGAAGAGGCATGAGCTTCTGAGCCCACTCCTTCCACTCCCACAGGTAGGTGGCCCACTCCTGGACGACCTCCGAGCTCTCCACGAACGCGTCCTTGGCCGTGACTATGTAGCTGATCGTGTACACCCATATCTCCTTCATATACTCGATCACGCCCAGCAACACCAGCAGCTCGTACAATACGAACAACGCGGCCAGCACACCCAAGAAACACTTGGGACTCCTCAAAGACCACCTCAGCGTCTTGAGCGATGAAGCCCCCGAGCTGAAAACGGCATACAGGACTTTCACCGCCATCGCCTGCTGACCACCTCTGCCGGGGCGGTACAGAGGCAACATCGGCACCGTGGACGCCCTCAAACCCTCCGTCGCCTGGCTGACGTAGGCGTCCTTCTGAGCTGATGAAAGAGGGGGCATCGGCCGCCAGCGGATCCCCGCCACGGGGTCCGTGAAGATAGACGTATGCAGATCAGGCCGAGAGTCAAGTCCGGGCCGATGACGGCCCACACATTGCCGCTCTTGCGGCGCACCAGCTGCACCTCCACACCGTCGGTCGCGCTCAGGCGGTAGAAGCGGCGAGACCATGGCTCCACTGGCATCTGGATCTCGAGACCCTCGGGCACGACAACCGAATCCTGCTCCACGATCGGATCACTCACCAGAGAGAAGAGCGACCACATCAGGAGCCCGAAAGGCCAGCACCCGAAGCGAGCCGTCTCGTCAGCGCCCTCCAGCGCGCTTCGCGGCAGGTCCAGCACCTGCCAATCGTCGGAAGACTCCAGACCGACCAGCTCCCACGAAGAGCCGCCCGAGCTGTCGGAGTTGCCCGCGCTGCTGCCGCACGGGGAGCAAAGGAGAAAGAACTCGGGCGAGGCCGCGGGAACTCCCGCGGGCATGCTCGAGCCAAAGAACTTGAGCGGAGAACACAAACATAACGTGTTATGTCAGAACGGCGCTCCCTGACTTTGCGCCGCCCCCGCCCTCCCCGCCCCGCCGACCACTTAGAAGACAGGGGAGGGGGAGGAGGAGAGAGGGCCACGGCCCGAAAACTTCATTGTTTGCAACAACACACACGACCCCGCCCGAAGGATTTGCCCTCCATTCCCATGTGGGGGGGCGTCGGGGAACATTTTGAAAACAAAGTGAAAATGACCCCGGCGAAGGACCCAACCATATGCAGTTGTGGGTACCGCACTTGTGACTATCTTCTTCGGTGGTGCTCCCTATGGGGCCACGAAGCGCTGCACCGGGTGGAGGGGAACGCATGCGGGCGGTAGCACTGGGGCCGTCGGTCAGCTCCCTATGGCGCCACGAAACGTTGTATTCGGTGGGGGACACGCATGCGGACGGTAGCACTCGGGCCTTCGGTGGAGCTCCCTATGGGGCCACGAGACGCTGTACTCGGTGGGGCACACGCATGCGGGCGGTAGCGCTGGGACCTTCGGTGGAGCTCCCTATGAGGCACGCAGCGTGTGAAGGGTGTGGGGGACGCATGCGGGCGGTGGCACCGGGGCCGGTGGAGCTCTCTATGGGGCCACGAAGCGTGCGAGGGGTGTGCCGAATTGGGTTTTCGGGACGCATGCGGGCGGTGGCATTTGGGCCTTCGGTGGAGCTTCCCATGCTGCCACGAAACGTGTGAGGGGTGTGCCAAATTGGGTTTTCGGGACGCATGCGGGCGGTGGGACTGGGGCCTTCGGTGGAGCTCCCCATGGGGCCACGAACCCTGTGAGGGGTGTGCCAAATTGGGTTTTCGGGACGCATGCGGGCGGTGGCACGGGGGCCTTCGGTGGAGCCCCCTTTATGGGGCCACGAAACGTGTGAGGGGTGTGCCGAATTGGGTTTTCGGGACGCATGCGGGTGGTGGCACTGGGGCCTTCGGTGGAGCCCCCCATGCTGCCACGAAACGTGTGAGGGGTGTGCCAAATTGGGTGTGCGGGAGGCATGCGGGCGGTGGCATTTGGGCCTTCGGTGGAGCTCCCCATGGGGCCACGAAACGAGTGAGGGGTGTGCCAAATTTGATTTTGGGACGCATGCGGGCGGTGGCATTTGGGCCTTCGGTGGAGCTCCCTATGGGGCCACGAAGCGTGTGAGGGGTGTGCCAAATTGGGTTTTCGGGACGCACGCGGACGGTGACACTGGGGCCTTCGGTGGAGCTCCCTATGGGGCTCCCTATGGGTGAAACGCAGGGAGGAGGGGGAGGGAGGAAGGAGGGAGGAGGAACGCGGGGACCGTCTCTTCAGAACGAGGAGCCAACACCACAGGATGGTTGGGAAACACAGATGGAACCCGCGCCCTTCCCCAAGCCCGAAATTCAGATCATCGACATGGGTCGGGGTGGTCTGATATGTAGTCACAATCCTGATCCTGGAGAGGAGGAGCACGTGTACTGGAACGCGCACGTCGACAAGGCGAACGTGGCGTCGTACCCCGGCACCTGACGCCCTGGAAGACAGTGCCGTGAGAGCATCACACCCAGCTCTCCCGACCCTCTCCGACTGCGCCGCTCTTCTCGAGCTGGGCCGGGCCCCGCGAGGGCCTGGACGCCCGAGGCGCGTGCAGCACGCCCCTCCCTCTCGGTGGTGTCACGACGTCGGGTATTGGAGGGCCTCTCCAGCGCAGGTCCGCTCAGAGACACGTCCCCGGACCCCTTTGGGCCGTGACGCGCGCGCGCGCTCAGCCTTCGGCGGCGGGGGGCCTCCCGCGAGCACTCCGCGAGTCGCGAGCGGCACGAAGGCGTGCGCGCCCATGAACTCATTCGCACACTCGCACTGGTCTCGGGAGAGCGCGCTACGCGACAGGAGGATGGGCAATGACGTCGAACCCTACCCTTACACACTTGGGGGGGATTTTGATCACGCCCCCACCCCCGAAATCCATGCTGATTCCAATATGGGTGATAATCTGGGGATCCGGATATTTCCGTCCAATCAAGCCCCCTACATTGCCGCAGGGGTGGGAGGGAGCATTTTGCGCCGCAGGGTCCGAACTAGTTGCACATGCACGGGATCGCTCGCGGCGAGAGGGCGGCCCTCGCAAACCCAGGGGGGGGGTCGGCGGCGAGCCCGGTGAGAAGGGGCAGGCCTTCTCAGAAGGCTCCGACGCTCCCCGTCTCTCTGAGAAGGTTTCTTGGCCTGCCTCGAAGATCGGGCCGGACGAAAGGTGGGGATTGGGAAAGGGGGGAGTACGACATCTGCTGCATGCAGCTGGTCTCGGCCCCACCGAGGGGCCCATTCCTCGATACATGGGCGCCTCCGGCGCCGGGAGGTGCCCCGCGAAAATCCCCCCCCCTTTGCTATCCCCCCCTTCGCCCGGCCCGAGAAGATACACAAAACTTCTCAGAAGGTGCGAGGGCTTCTGAGAAGTCCCGCCGCCTTCTGAGAAGGCCCTCTCCTTCTAATTTCCCCCCGCTCGCCGCCGAGGGGGGCCATGTTCGTGTGCGTCATTCTCGGGGCCCCGTGGTAAACCGCCGAACTCCTGCGGAGCCCAGAGGCTCGGCCAAGGTACGACTACGCCGCGCTGCTCTACCTGAGCACGCAGGCCCCGCGCCGGGGATGTGTCCACGTGTGCCGATCTTGGGCGGCGAGCGAGGGGGGGAAGTGAGCTGGCGGAGGCCTTCTCGGAAGGCGGCGGGGCTTCTCAGAAGCGCTCCAGCCTTCTCAGGAGTTTCCCACGTCTCCGGGGAAGGCGTAGGAAGCCTCTCAGAAGGCCGGGGGACTTCCGAGCCGTCTGGGACGGCCCGCCCCTCCTCGCTTCCCCCCTGGACTTGCCGCCGCGTGGGAGTTCTGCCCCCCCCCCCCCCCCGGGTGGACCTCGGGGAGCACGGGGTGAGGAGGCCCTCCCGCCCGTCGGGGGCGGGGAGGTCCCCCTTGCCGCGGAGCGCTCCTCGAGGTGCTCGGGGGGCGGGCCTCCGGATGGGCGGGCGTGGCTGCACGCAGGGTGTCGAGGCAGGGGCCACTTCTGCCGCGGGAGGCGCCCCGGTGCTCGGGGACGGCTCCTCGGATCTGGGTCGGGGAGCCGGCTCGAAGCCGAGGCTCGCCGTGGCCAGAAAAGCACCCCGGTCCCGACTCGGCGTTCCGAATGGTACAGGCGAGCCGGGTTGGCAGGTCGACCCTGCCAAGTCAAGGGTGCCCTGGTGTCCTGTGCCTCGCGACCCAGGCCCCTACATTCATACGGCAGTGTGGCCCTCGGAAGAGTCTTCTGTCCTCTCGCGTGTCCTCTTCAATCCACCCCGATGGTAGCGCGATGGCTGCGGATCCCCAGCGCGGGCCCAAGGGAGAGCACCACGAGGGCGGCGACTTCGCCTTCATCGACGCGGACGTGGACTGCGTTGTCTCGCCGAGGAGGGGGCGTCTCCTGGCCTTCACGGCGGGGCCGGAGAACCTGCACCAGGCAGTGGCGGGTGTCCCAAGGAAATTCTCCCCCCCATTGCCATGGGGGAGGAGGCTGGCGAGGAGGAGGAGGAGGAGGAGGAGGAGGGGGTGAAGGGCCAGGACGAGGAAGAAGGGAGGCGGGAACCGAGGATGCCATATCCTGATTACTGTTCCTTCTGCTACTTCTCTTCCTTCCCCCTCCCCCGCTCGTTGTCATCTCCCCCCCTCCTCGCCCGCCCTCCCGCATCCCCCCCATACTTCTGTATTTATCCTCCGTCCCTCTCCGCATTGTCCCTCCTCATCCCAATATTTCTCCCCTCCATTCCCCTCCTCCCCTTCCCCCATCCTTCTCGGTTGGCGGGGGCCTGAGAGGCCCGGCGCGTTCCTTTGTACACTGGCGCCTCCCTCCAGCGCCGGGAGGCGCTGGGAAGATCAGCTACATGACCTGATTCAGCAAAACTCCTTTACTCCTTGCTCCCCCCGCCCCCCTGTCGCCCGCCCCGAAGGTCCTGTCACGTCTCCTCCTCCTGCTCCGCCCTCCCCCACCCTCCTCCTCGAGGTGAGGCGGGTTACCCGCGGCACCCGGTTCGTGCTGGCGATGTGGTTCACTTTGTCGGAGAAGCACCGCGGCGACTGAGCGCACGCGCTCGGGCTGGGGGGGGGGGGCCGCGCTCCGCCTCCTGATGATCGGGCGACAAGGGGGGGGGGGATGAGGAGGAGGAAGAGAATGGTTGGGAGGATAAATGTCTCGTTCGGAAAATGTTGGATGGCACTGGGTGGTTCGAGGAGTTGCGATTCGTCACGGGCGTTCCGGGGATGCCAGAGTGGGGGAGGAGAGAGGGAGATGAGTTGCAGCAGAGAAGGAGGAGGAAGATGAGGAGGGGTCCCCAGCTTGCGAGAAAGAGAGAGAGAGAGGGAGAGGGGAAGCGGTGCAGAAGTACAGAAGTAGGAGGAGCACGAGGACGACAATGAAGCCGAAAACGAGAGCGACGACGAGAAGAAGAAGAAGAAGAAGGAGGAGGAGGAGGAGGACAAGGGCAAGGACAATGATGGACGAACAGGCCGACGAGGAGGAGAAGGAGGAGGAGGAGAAGGGGGAGGAGGGGGAGGAGGGGGAAGAGGAGGGGGAGGGAGAAGAGGACGAGGAGGGGGAGGAGGAGGAGGAGGAGGAGGAGGAGGAGGAGGAGAAGGAGGAGGAGGACGAGCGGCAGCAGCAGCGGGCAGGGAGATATGGGGGAGCAGGGGCAGGATGACGACGGCGATGCTGCTGCTGCTGATGATTATGATGGTGGTGATGATGATGGTGGTCATGGTGACCATGAACACCACGATGATGCTGATGATGCTAACGATAATTATGAATGAGAATGATGTTGACGAGGATGCTGGTTAGGATGTAGATGAGGATGATGAGGATGATGATGATGATGATGATGATGATGATGATGGTGAGAATGGGGATGATGAGGATGGGGGTGGGGATGTGGACGAACATGACGATGAGAATGAGGATGGTGGCGATGGTGATGATGAGGTTGATGATGACTATGACCTTGGTGGTTCTGATACTGGTGACGATGATGATGGTGGTGGTGGTAATGGTGAGGATGCTGTTGATGCTGATGATGATGATGTCAATGATGATGGCGATGATGATGATGATGATGATGATGCTGATGATGATGATGATGATGATGATGATGATGATGATGATGATGATGATGATGATGATCGTGATGATGATAGTGATGATGGTGATGGGAATGATGCTGATGTTGATGCTGCTGATGACGATGTTGCTGATGATGACGGTGATGATGATGCTGATGATGATGATTATGATTATGATGATGATGATGATGATGATGATGATGATGATGATGATGATGATGATGATTATTATGACGCTGATGATGTTGTAGATGATGATGCAGAGGATGATGACGAGTATGATCATGGTTGTGGTGATAGTGGTGATCGTGAGAAAAAGGAAGAGGAGGTGGAGGTGGAAGAGGAGGATGAGGAGGAGGACATGGGGATTCTGCGCATGCAGAGCGGCGCTCCCTTTCACCGCCCGCGTGGGCAAAAGACTGACGTCATCAGATACCACGTGTTTCAGCTGCAGAGCCTCCATCACCTTCCCTCCATCTTCCGATCCTCCCCTCTCCTCCGGCTCCTCAACCCCTGTTGTCCTCGTCCTCCTCTTCCTCCCCCTCCTCCCATCGTGGTCCCTCATTCCTGTTCCTCCCCCTCCGGGCGTTGCTGGAGGATTGTCCTGGCCCAAGGTGTCCCCAGCTTTTCGCACCGTGCTCGAACCCCCTGGGACCCTGGGCCTCGTGAGGGATCCTCCGAAGGCCATCGTGGCCTCCCCGGAAATCCTGGGGGCACCGGGCCAGGGCCACCTCTGGCAACACCCGACCCCTCCGCCCTTTTTCTCCTGCATCTTTCCCTCCATACACATGGTTCGTTTCGAATTATTCGGAAGTTTTTTTGACTTTCGGGGAGGGGCAAGATCCTTTCATGTCTAATTGTTCTATCCTGGGCCTCTTCTTGGCCACTAGGGGGCCAGGAACAATTTAGAAACGAGCACAATTAGAAATGAACACGATTAGAAGTGAACGACGTGTACGTTCTTCCCATGTTTGCCCTTCCCTGTCCGTCGACACAAAAACAGCGCCGACCTGTGTGTGTGGCCCAGTCTACAGTGTTACGTTCGTTCCTGTTTCGTGGGTCATGCTCCGCATGTCGCACCGTCGGCGAGAGAAACGGGCATACAGTTGATGATGCCTCTGCTGTTGATGTGAGGACGCCCATGCTGTTGATGTGAGGCGGGAGAATACTGGGAGGCGAGGGAGGGAAGAGCAAGAGGAGGAGAAGGAGGAGGAGGAGGAGGCGAGGAGAAGGAGGAGGAGGAGGAGGAATAAGTGGAGTCTTCTTGACTTACATGCTACCGAAAAGCTAATTTGTCTGCCCTCCCAGGCAGTGAAGGCCGCCTGGGACGGGGAAGGGGAGCCCCACGTGAAGGCGTCTGACCCTGGAGTATTCCTCCCACGTTTCTGCGCGCGGCCGTCCGCCTTGGGGAGGACGCCGCGGCTACCAGGGCACATTCCGCCTCGGGCGCGGTGGGCTCGCCGTGGTATCTGCCGCGGCTCTGCCCGTGTCTCGTTAGGCGCCGGGCTCGAGGTTTGCCGTGGTTTTGCCGTAGTGTCGGTGCTGTCACGTCTATTTGGGCGCCTTCAGAACAGACCAAACAGCGTGGCGACATGATGAGGGCGGCGGTGGTACCCATGGCCGAGCCTCAATCGGTGTTCCGCCAGCTTCCAGGCCCTGGGTTCTTCCTCTCAGGGTTCCTTAGCCAGTGACCTCAGCGACTGGACATCCTTCAATTCGGAACAGCGACGTCCGAAGCCAACGTCCACGTCGGCACGACCAGAGCCAGCCGTACTCAGGCCTCCTCGGACTTGCAGCGGGGGCCTCGAGTTGGCGCCCGCTCCTGTGATTACGGAAGGCTCCGTGATCCTTGTTCTTTGCCTCATCCGTGGTTGTTTCTTGCTTGGGTCGTTCTTTCTTTGGACTCTTGAGGGAACAAGGATGGATTCGTAACAGTGCGAAAGGGATATGAATCAAACACGTCTATACCTGTACAATTTGAGGGTCATCGATCTTTGCGCAAGGCTTCTTGAAGCAATACTTCGAGACTGCACCCCGGGCGAGGAGGGGCGGCACAGGAGGAGCAGCAGCAACCTCCTATATATTCCATGTGTTTTCCTCCTAATCTTAGTCTCCTCCGCATTATCCCACTTTGCCCGGCGCAGCAGCAGCCTGAACATCCACGTCGCCAGAAGTAGCATGTTCCGAATCCCGCTGAACCCGTTGCCCTCTTCCTTGCTCGTTCTCTTCCGATTTTCCTGCTCCCCCATGTGTCCCCTCATCATGACTATTCCCCTTCATCCCCAGACCTCCGGCGTTGTGTGTGTGTGTGTGTGTTTGGTTAATGTCGTGGACCCGCGAAAGGCTGGAACTTCTGCCTGCAGCCGTGTACGGGCTTCCAGAGGCCCAAACTTTGCAGAAACCTTCCCCCGCCATGTCGTCGCAACGAGGGACTGTCTGGGTCCTCCCTCCTCCCTCGATCCCCCCTCCTCCCCACGTGCACTGAGTAGGAGGGAGGGTCCCGGGACGAGGTAACTTCTTCGAAGCATGTGACACTTCGAAAGAACAGAGCCGACGTCGGGGGTCGGGCAGATGAGGAGGGGGAGGGCCAGGAGGAGAGCCGAGGGCGACCGCGACTCGGTCGGGTGCGCCGCAGTCGGCCGCACTCGGTCGGGGCTCCGGCTCGCTCGGCTGCTGTGCGGCTCGTGCCCCTGTGGGCTGCCTGTTGGCCGGTCAGCCTCGGCTGCTGCTGGTGCTGTTGTCGGTTTTCGGTGCTGCTGCCGCCGCACACGGCTGAGGAGGAGTCGCCATGGGGGAAACAGGTCCTCAGGGAAACGGGTCCTGCGTTGTTTCATTGTTTTCGGGCTCTCGGGGCCCTTCACTGGCCTCAGGAGTGTCAGAAAGCGACTCAGGATGAAGAGCTCGTCTTGGGGGAAGACCCCGGGGTCCAGGACCCGTTTCCCTCAGGACCCGTTTTCCCCACAGGAGGAGGAAAGGGGCTTGACGCCAGTCCATAGCGGCCCTCCTGGAGGACCCTCGTCGGCATAATTGGATCCGTATCGTCCGTTCAAGGACACCTCCAATGGATGGAGGGAGGAAGGGGGAGGAGGAGGAACGGAAGGGCGGAAGCAAGGAAACTTGAGGAGGTGTAGTTTTCAGGCGTTCCCAGTGTGTTCTGGCGATGTTGGCAGGTTTTTGGGATCTTTGTGGTTCCTGCAGTTTCCGCAGGGGTGGGGGGGAGAGCGGAGGAGGAGGAGGAGGAGGAATAGGAGGAGGAGCAGGAGCAGGAGCAGGAGCAGGAAGATAGAGAGAGAGAGGGAGATTCGGCCTTGCAGTGCAAGTCTGTATACACCACATGCTACTCACTTGCTGCAGTATGCTACAGCAATCGAGCTACCTCTTACAGATCGTCCATCACGGCCGAATCGAAGTATGTCGGGGTAAAGCGCGCCGTAGAGCCCCTAATATCGTGAGTTCAGGGGACAGGTCGCGAACGTTTAAATCGTGGCAGCGGGGGGTGATGCCCCTCGGGTACCGCAGGGACCGACGCCCACGGTGCGGCGGGCACCAGGCAGGTCCCCGAGACACCCGATCTCCCCGAATTGGCCCACACCCAAGCAAGGCAGCAGCAGAGCGGGAAGGACAAAAGGACGAAGGCTGGAAGAGGAGAATGCAGACAGCAGCGACGGAAGGGGGTGTGGGGTTTGCGACCGCCCCAGAGGAAACGGAAGACAAGACGGAGGAGGAGGAGGAGACACGGTGGCGGTTGCAGACGGGCTCGTCGGCCGCAGCAGGCGACGAGCACGTCGGAATTCAGGGCTCGATGCCGAAGCGGTGCATACCGTTCAGCGTGTAAACATGAAGAGTCGGCCGTATCAGCTGTCCAAGATTGACATTCCAGACCAAGACGCAGCCACTGTAAATACTGAAAACACTCTGCCTGAGATCTCCTCAAGATGTGCAGTCGACATGCCTTCCAAAAGCATCCTTCCAGCACTTCAAGATATGGAGCGTGCCGAACCAGACTCACGAGTGGCCTTCTCTTTGTCCCGTATTCGTGCACGGAGTGAGGCTCATCGCCGTTGCCATCCCTCTTCTTGCCGCCCTTCCTCTGAGGTTTGTTCTTCTTGTAGCCATCCAGGAGCTTTTGTGCCATTTGCTCCAGGTGACCAGCTCGCGCCGTTCCCATTTCCAGACTCCTGCCCAAGTGGATCAGCGCTTCGATGATCGACTCTTCGGGCAGCAGTTGGTGAAAGAGTAGTCGGGGAGACTGAAGCCCTCGGCGACGCTGAACTGGAGCCGCTGGAAGTTCTCGCTGTAGCATTTGCGAACGAGGAAGTGACGAATATCCAGACCCATCTGTTCCAGCGATGCACCAAGGAGAAACCTGTTGTAGAACTCCATGGGTGCCTGATGTGGTTCCCGCAACTCCTTCACACCTTCTCCGACTCGAACATTGCCTTGAATGCGGCGCGCGCGATGTACACATGTGGAGGGTCCAGCTTTGGTTTCAACTCCGAGATCGCCGCCACCTCTGCATAGTAGGAGAAGGCGTAGCATGACGAACAGTCGCAGGAGGCGGAGAGGAGGATGCGCAGGAGGATAAGCAAGAGGAGGAGGAGGCGAAGGAAGAGGAGGAGGAGAAGGAGTGGAGGAGGAGGAGGAGGAGGAGGAGGAGAAGCAGGAGGAGGAGAAGGAGGAAAAGGAGAACGAGCACGAGGAGGGCTTACGAGGAGGAGGGAGGAGGAGGAGGAGGAGGAGGAGGAGGAGGAGGAGGAGGAGGAGGAGGAGGGGGGGAGGAGGAGGGGGAGGGGGAGGAGGAGGAGGAGGAGGAGGAGAGGAGGGAGGAGCAGGAGGAGGAGGAGGAGGAGGAGGAGGAGGAAGAGGAGGAGGGGAAGGAGAGCGGAGGGAGGTGGTGGAGAAGAAGGGAGGGGGTAGTAGGAAGAGGAGGAGGAGGAGGAGGAGGAGAAGGACGACGAGGATGAGGAGAAGGAGGAGAAGGAGGAGGACCAGGAGGAGGAGGAGGAGCAGAGGGGAGGAGGAGGAGGAGGAGGAGGAGGGGAGGGGAGGGGGGAGGAGGAGGAGGAGGAGGAGGAGGGAGGACGGAGGAGGCGAGGAGGAGGAGGAGTAGGAGGAGGAGGAGGAGGAGGAGGAGGAGGAGGAGGAGGAGGAGGGGAGGGGGGGAGGAGGAGGAGGAGGAGGCGGAGGAGGGAGGTGGAGGAGGAGGAGGAGGAGGGAGGGAGGGAGGGAGGAGGAGGAGGCTGGCGTTGAGGGAGGGAGGGAGGGAGGGGGAGGGAGGGAGGGAGGATGAGGACGAGGAGGGGAGGGGAGGAGGAGGAGGAGGAGGAGGAGGGAGGAGGAGGAGGAGGAGGAGGAGGAGGAGGAGGAGTGATGAGGTAGGGAGGAAGCCGGATAAGGGAGGAGGGAAGAGGAAGGATAATGAGGAGGAGGAGGAGGAGGAGGAGGAGAAGGAGGAGGAGGAGGAGGAGGAGGAGGTGAGCAGGAGGATTAGGACGAGGAGGAGGAGGAGGAGGAGGAGGAAAAGGAGGAGGAGGAGGAGGGAGGAGAAGGAGTGATGAGGTAGGGAGGACGCCGGATGAGGGAGGAAGGAAGAGGAGGAGGAGGAGACAGGCGTTGAGGGAAGGAGGGAGGGAGGGAGGGAGGGAGGGAAGGAGGAGGAGGAGAATGATAATGAGAATGTCAGTTCACTAAGTGAGAGGAAAATGGCCTTAAATGGGGGATGGGGGCTTCCTCGGCTTGGCCTGTCGGATGGCCTTCTCGGCCTTGCTCAAGACCTTCGGCCACTGTCCCGAGTGAATCCTCCTTAAATACTCTTCCCCTGTGAGTTTGGCCTTCAACAAACACGGTTCCTGGATGGCGGATTTGCGCTTGCTTGAGAAGGAACCACACACCCCACAGAACCACAAGTTTAAACGCGTGCACACTTTCAACTGATGGGTTTCGTGCGCCCAGCCCCCCGCTAAGTGAAGCTTCTGCTTAAATGGGAGCCTGCAATAATCTCTGTTTATGTTCAGAGGCTTAAAACAGGGGGACCGCCTCCATTCAGTAGCCCGAGCCTGGGTAGCCGAGCTAAAGCACCTGGTACAACGCAAACCCGAATCATCAAGTTGATGCTGAGAGACCATCGTCGCTACTACAGACGGGGCAGGAGGAGGAGGGGGAGGGGGAGGTGGAGGACCCGCCTTTCCCTTCAGCCCCTTCTCGGCCTCAGCAGCCAAGACGTCCAGTGAGGCTCGCAAGAGCCTGTGTCGGACGAGATATGCACGTCGTTCAATTTGTAGAACTTCATGCCGCACAGCAGCTGGAAGCCGAGCAGAAATGGCCGCGCCCTTCACCAGCTCATCGGTGATGGTATTGCCAACCACTAACCACGACTCAGCACGCTGATCAAGAACATCTTCTGCGTTGAGATGTGAATTCACAAATCTGACCTGAATCAAGTCTGGGGAACGATGATCAAGTAGCTGCCCTATGCGAGCCCATTCGTCACCGTCCTCGCCTTTGTGATGAACATACGCCTTGGAAATTCATCCTTTGAAAACGTTTTCGCAATCCGTCACG
Organism: Prorocentrum cordatum; assembly: GCA_963575745.1. Taxonomy (NCBI): domain Eukaryota; class Dinophyceae; order Prorocentrales; family Prorocentraceae; genus Prorocentrum; species Prorocentrum cordatum. The sequence goes on along the minus strand of CAUYUJ010016059.1, from coordinate 437,161 downwards.
TACACAATGGGGCCCTGACTGGCCCAGATGGCCAGCCAGAGGCCGCGGAGTTCGCCCCGAGCTACCACCTGGCGGCTTCCCGTAAGCGGTCCAGTGATGAAGCACTCCACCTGCGGGTTGGTGTAGTCGGCCACTGTGGCAACTCCAAGGGCCACACGACGTAATCTGCTATCAGCTGTATCTGGGCCGCCACTTGCATCGCCGAGTATGATCGTGGGATCTGCCTCCGTGCCCATGGGCAAGCAGTCCTCGAACACGCCGTCATTCAAACCACCATATGTCCAAGCGTGCTCCTGCGGCGGATCTGGGGTTCTGGTCCAGGCGGCAGGTATGAGCCCTCTGTGCCAAAAACAAGCGTGCATCTCATGCTGCGTTCTGGCCTGCCCCTCGAGGCACTCACTATTGAGGTAAGCGACCGCACCCCTGTTATGAGAGCAGCTCCAATATCGATGAAAGGATGTCTCAGGTCCTTCGCCACAGCGGTCGCAGTTCGAATCAAAGTGATTGCCAGAGTAAGCAGCTCGCAATAATGTAGCAGAAAACCCATTCTGAAACAACTGGCCCTCGTCAGCGCCCACCTCGATATCAGCAAACGGATCGTGGTCGTCGTCCGTGTTGGTCGCCACCACCGGTGGCGCCCGCGGCGCCGTCGACTGCTGAAGAACATCGGGGCTCCTCGTATCAGTCAGCTGAAGCAGAGCCCGAGTGGCCAGCACTAGAAGAAACTGGGCACTCACGCCCTGGAAACTTCAACTGATCCATCTTCCTAGCCTTGGGCCAGGCAGCTCCCATCGCGATGTTCAATAGCAGGCCTGCAAGACGGGGCCCCCCAGGTCGCACTCCCCGAAGCTGCTTGAGCAACCGTCGGAGGGAATACCCGTCAATCCCCTGCCCAAGGCCGCTCCCGTCGTAGTGCAACTCAGCCTGGCGCCATAAGGGAGCCATTGCTGCTACCTTCACCTCCTCGAGGAACTCCTAGAAATTATCAAGCGCTGGAATGCCAGTGAAATTCTCGTCGGGAAACTCCCATTTGAAATCTCCAGGTGGCTCCCACGACGTGGGGGTCTGCGGAATCCACCCAAAGCCCAACATGTAGGTGATGATGGCGGACATCGGCCCTCGCATATACCGACTGCGCACAGCCTCAGGGACACTCTCCAGCTTAGCCCTCACCTTAGGCCACGCACGAAGAACTGCACCCCGTAGTTGAGGCTGATCCCTCCACTGCTGCAACCATAACTCAAAAGTGCCTGCCGCGAACTTCTCCGCTGGGTCGAGGCCGGGAGCCTCGATCGCCAAAAGAGTAGTCAAGCACCGTCCTCGAGTCTTGCCACTGCAAGCGGCCCCGAGTCTGCGTCGATACGCCGTGAGGTGAGATCCAACAACTCCACGCAATTGATACCCATAACTTCCTGCGGCTTGAGCGCCCTGACGCTCCAACTTGGATGTAAGCAAAGCCCTTCGAATAACTTTGGTATGGCGGACAACCTTCTTGTTGCGAAGAACATGCCGGGCGTTCCGCTTTGACCGTTGCTCACGTGCATGCCGACAGCCAGCGCCCAAGTCAACTCCTAAATATGAAGTCTGACGAGCTGCAGAGATGGAGACGCCTCGGAGCCTCAACGCCTTGACCACCGCCTTCGCGTCGCCATGATGCGAGCACATAACAACTGTTTAGAAGCAATCGACAACCGCTGAGTTCGCAATCCAGCTGCCGTGGCCGAAATACACTTGATAAAATTCGATCGAACTTCCTCTCGCGAGCCCTTGGTGGCCTGCGACAGGTCGTCTATCCACAATCGGTGGCTGCAGCGCACCTGCACGGTGCTGATGCGCTGCGTAACATAGTAAGTCATGCCCCTCGCCAGCCTTGTCCCCGACCTGAGCCCCTGAATGATGCTCTGGGTGGGCTCAAAAGGCTGCGAGAACGCATTCAGCTGACCAAGCGTGCGCGGCGCCGCACGCTGAGAAAGTTCGAGTAGTAGTACTGTAGGGGGGAATTCCAATCTGATAGCTGCCCGTGCCAATTTGAGCCAGTACATGGTGTCATAGAATGGGCTGATATCGACCAAACTGTGACCATACGGGATGGCAAGAGCAGAACACACTTCTTCATCGCGCACCCGCCGAAAGGCCTCTTGAAGGGCCGAGTTCCCCCGAACGGCAGCGCCCCAGCTCGGCGCGGTGGCCTCGGACCAGGATTGCACCCAGGGCTCGCGAGCCTTACTCCAAACTCTTCCGATCATCGGAATCAAACCAATGACCCGATCCCCAGACAACTTTTTAGGGAGGAGCTTCCCTATCACAACCATGGTCTGAATCGGCCAAACTCCGAGGTGTTCGACGGCGTTCAGAATGTCGGCCAGCTCTTGCAAGCCGACGTTGGGGAGCCGCTCGAGGTCGCACGGCGCGAGCTTCTCCACGCCCAGCCCCGTCGAGGGCCGCATTCCTCTAAGGGCCTGCCGAAGGTCGTGAACCTGGAGCTCAGGAAGGGCCTCCGAGTCCCGAATGGCACCGCGGATAACCCCCAACACGCCGTCGAGGAGAGCCTCAGGAGTGCTGACAGGAGGAGCCCACAACTGATGCCACTTGCGAGCTTTGAAATCAACAATGTCCATTGGGTGATACACGAGGGTGCGATTATCCCAAAGCTCCTGGGCGGGGATGGGGTCCTGGCGCATGGAGCGGTGGAGGCAGCCGAGCGCCTCCGAGGTGACCGCCCACTCCCTGCACTCGCCCAGCGACTCGGACACCGCCCGTCGCTGAGCTCTACGCATAATGTTACCAGAGTCCTTAGCAAGCCTCTCGAGCAATGGAACATCGCATTCAGCAGTGGCAAGCAGCACCCGAAGCCATGCAGACCAAGCAGGTTCCAAGCCGTCGCGAACGACACGATGGACTTGGTCGGGCCTGTCTTCAAGAAGCTTCAGACATGCCTTCTCCAACCTTTGCCGCTGCAACACCCCATTCCTTGTAGCTTTGTGACGAGCCAAGGAATTAATAATAGTATGAAGCCGAGTCCACCACCCAGCAACAAGATCACGTAAAGGGGCAGCCCGAATTTTATCATTCACCCGCACCTCCTCGACGACGAAATGCGGACACTCCGACCGAGAAGGGCCCACTCGGGCCTGCTCACCATGATGTTGGTAAATTGAACCTTCGACAGCCTGGACCCAGGACGCGTAGAGCCCGCCTACGATGTTGGAGCCCTTGGGGTAAGCCTGGTACACGGCGGAGTCGTGCAGGTAGGGAGGGAGGGAAGCAGGAGAGAAACTGGAAAACCCGACAGAGGCACGCTGGGCCTCCCAGACTTCCAAAGGGATGGCATAGGTAACCTGACAACTAGACATGCTAGTGGGGGTCTGGGCCGAATTAGCTTGCTGCGCTGCCTGGCCCTGGGGTGAGGAGTCACCAGGCCCGAGCGGCTCCGCGACACCACCCGAGAGCCCCAAACCCCCAGGATCAGAGCCCGAGCCCGAGGCCGAACCAGGGACCCCAGAACCAGACGCACCAGACTGCGGCTCTACGGGAGAGCCTCCAGCTCCAGAACGACCCCCGAGAGCATTGTCGGGACAGAACTTTAACTCGTGGACCCACGGGTCCTCTTCTTCAAACAAATCAAAATCAGGTTCGCAATCATCAGCCGCGACCGGTGGCGCCGAGGCTCCCGACTGGGGCTGACCAACCTTTTTACTCGGAGCAGCAGCCTCCAGAGCATCACCGAACAGTTCAGCATAGCGAGCATCACGTTTAATGACAGCTGCCTGCACAGCGAGGGCCCGCTCAGAACGTGCCTTACTTGATTTGGAGCCAGACGTGGGTTCAACACCTGGTCGAGGGACTTGGGGCAGTCAAGCTGCGACACTCATGAGACGAGTAAGTAACTGTTCTCCCTTCTGCCTGAAAGACACTCTGAGACCGATGTGCGTCTTCCACGGTACATCTAAGATCGGGTCCACACTGCGAATGATGCCCATCGCGCTGGTGCTGCAGAGGAGGTAGTCGATGTGGGACCCTTTCTTGCCTGCGTCACATGCGTAATCTACTGGAGCCGTCACAATATGCGCTCCCAGCTTAGAAACGAACTGAGAGTGAAAGAGAGCAGCCGCAGAAATATTGAAATCGCCGACGACGATCCACGGCAGCTGGAGTGCTCTAAGAAGCCCTCCGAGGCGACGGTATCGATGTAGATTCTCCCCTGAGAAACCGATGCCGCTCCACCCGTAGAAACTGATGAGCACGAATGAGAAACCGCGCATGTGAACCACCACCGGTACCATGCCATCTAATTGCTGAGAGTTGTCCTGCTTGAGATCGGGCATGTTGGCTAACTCGAGTGAATGAATTCTGAGGTGGCCCTTGGACAAGATCCACTCACCTCCCTCATTCGCCCTCGCCTCGTGCCCTTCAGCAACTGGACGCTGCCGAGCCCCACTACGAGCAGCATTGCGAAACAACCGAAGCCCTTGACTGCGAGCTTTGATATCCCAGGTCTTAGTATCGACTGCATTGACATGGGTCTCCACAAAGGCGAACATTCCATCGTAGGCCTCTGCTCTGTTACCCATTGCCAAACCTTGTCACTCATGCACGTGACATTCCCAAAGTTGAGAGTAGTATGAGGCCCCCCATCGTCATCGCCAGGACTCGACTGTGAGTCAGACGTAGATGGCCCAGCCGTCGCAGGAGATGAAGAAGAGAGGAGAGGCTCGGAGACTTCACCAGGCCCACTAAAAAGCCGAGCTGGTCCAGGAGCCGAAGAAGAAGAGGTATAATCTGGCAGGCCATGGCAAACCGGCGCCGCCTGAGCTGACCCAGCCACGGGCTCAGACGCGCTCGATCGCTCTCACTCCGAGTAGGGCGCATAGCCCTTGCCCCCCGCCTTGGCCGTCACCCCCTTGCCCTTGGCCTCTGTTGCCACGAACTTGGCGCGGGATATGCGGTCGGCCTCGGCTCGCACAGCAGCGGCTCTGGCCTCTTGGGCCTCCGTCTCGGCCTGGCCCGTCGCCTCCGTGGCGGCAGCCTGGACTGGCGCTTCAGGAGCTGGTCCAGCCTGCTGGGGCGGGGCCTCGTCCTTCTTCTCCTCGCTCTCCGCCGCACTCGAGTCGTCGGAGCGGCGCTTCTTCCTCATCCGCTCGGTGTCTGCCTGGCGCAGGTCGGTGGCCTTCTTCAGCCACTCCTTGACCTGCCCCTCGCGGTTGGAAAGGAGATCCTTCGCCTGCTGGAGCTCGGACTGCAACTTCTCCATGTCCCCGCGCTCCGACTCCTCGAAGCCCCCCAAGTTATCAAAAATGCTTGCATCCCAAGACAGGTTGAATAGGCCAGACCCGTTCTCCTCCTTGGGGCCAGTTTCGGCCTGGGCGAGACGCTTGGCGGCGGCCTGCTTATTCAGCGTGGCCTCGGCAAGCGTCGTTGCCGCCGTGGCTTCCTTGGCCTCAGCTGCTGTAAGCTGTTGCCTGAGCCTCATGACCGACTTCAACGACTGATTGTGCTTGTGTCCAGCATCCCGCCAAGCTGAGTCGGCTCGCCGTACCGCATCAGCAGCTGACTCTTCGACAACGGGTGCCTGCGACTCGCTGTCGAGTTTGGTCAGCTCGGCCTGGAGAGTGTCTCGGAGCTTCGGGTCGGACGCGGCGGCGATGGCACCCACAAGGAGGTCCTTCACCGACGGCGGACTCGCTGAACTCTGAGCAACTGAACCTTTCAAAATGGATTTCCCTGGCTTGAGCAACTGATTCCCGCCTACGTCGACGGAGACGCTCTTGGGGGACTTGGACCTGGCACGATGAAGGCGAACCTTCTGGCCACACTTCTTGCATGCTTTGCCATTGCCCTCGAGGATGTGGTTCCACTCGTACGTTTTACAGTTGGCGCAACGGCTCCAAACCTTGGCAGACAAACCCGACATCGTGGATACTGTAGACTATGTCCTGCTCCGCCAACGCGGGAGCGAACCGAGTTCGCGACCGCGATGCCACCCAAGCACCGCGCTGAGGTGCAGGACTGGAGCTCTGGAGGTACGGTGGGTAGGTAAGAATAAGGAAAGGTTACCCCAGCCCCCGCCCCACCTGCAAGAGCCCCAATTGCTTGAGGGAGGGAGGAGGAGGAGGAGAAGGTGGAAGAGGAGGAGGATGAGGAGGAGGAGGAGGAGGAGGAGGGAAAGGAGGAGGAGGGAGGAGAAGGAGTGATGAGGTAGGGAGGAAGCCAGATGAGGGAGGAAGGAAGAGGAGGAGGAGAGGAGGGAGGAGGAGGAGGAGGAGGAGGAGGAGAATGAAGAGGAGGAGGGGGAGGAGGCGCAGTCGGAGGCGGGGGCGGAGGCGGAGGAGGAGGAGGAGAAGGGGAAAGGAGGGGGAGGAGGAAGGAGGAGGAGGAGGAGGAGGAGGAGGAGGAGAAACGGAGGGAGGGAGAGGGAGGGAGAGAGGGAGGGAGGGAGGGAGGGCGGGAGGGCGGGAGGAGGAGGAGGAGGCAGGCGTTGAGGAGGGAGGGAGGGAGGGGGGAGTTTGGAGGAGGAGGAGGAGGAGGAGGAGGAGGAGGAGGAGGAGGAGGGAGGAGAAGGAGTGATGAGGTAGGGAGGAAGCGGATGAGGGAGGAAGGAAGAGGAGGAGGAGGAGGAGGAGGAGGAGGAGGAGGAGGAGGATTAGGACAAGGAGGATGAGGAGGAGGAGGAGGAGGAGGAAAGGAGGGGGAGGAGGCGCAGGCGGATGTGGAGGCGGAGGCGGAGGAGGAGGGAAGGAGGAGGAGGAGGAGGGGGAGGAGGAGGAGGAGGTGGAGGAGCGAGAGTATTTCCGAGGGCGGATTGGATGTTATGATGGGCTCTGGGAGATTATTTGGGATCGCTCAGGCTGTCCAGGGGATGAGGGCGTCCTGGGGGGGAGGGAGGAGGGCGAGGAGGATGAGGGCGAGGAGAATGTGTTGAACGGTTTCTCGACGGTTCGAGGGGTTCGGTAGATTTTCGGAGGTGGATGATGGCTTCTGGGGTTTGGGGGGAAAAGCAGGAGCAGGAGCAGCAACAGGGGACAGCAGGAGCTGTTTGGTAGGTTGCCTCTCGTGTTGCGTAGTTCTTTGCGGGTCCGCAGGATGTCTCCACGTTTCCGGTGATTCCTGTGATTGTCCTAATTTTCCTGTATGTTTTGGACGTGTCATCGACGTTCCAAAGGGTGGAGGAGGAGGACGGAAGGGGAGGAGGAGGAGGAGGAGGAGGAGGAGGAGGAGGAGGGAGGAGGAGGAGGAGGAGGAGGAGAGGAGGGGGAAGGAGGAGGAGGAGGAGGAAGAGGAGGAGGAGGAGGAGGAGGAGGAGGAGGAGGAGGAAAACGAAGGGGAGGAGGAGGAAGAGGAAACACGAGGAGTTGTTGGAGAAGGAGCAGATGGAGGAAATGGAGGAAAGTAAGGTTCACCATGAGGAAGGATATGGCAGGATTTGTCCACGGCAGTAAGCAGCCAAACAACACTTGCATAATTGAAGTGTTCCAACGCGGATGGACGACACATGAGGAAGAATGAAGGAGGAGGGGTAGGAGGGTGGGTCGCTCCCGCGCCCGCAGCGCAACATGGCATTGGTGCTTGGCTGCGACACGTCCTGCATCCACGACAGGAGCGCTCGCTTCGCGGCTCCGCCGCCCGAGCTCCCGTGGGCGGCGGCAGGGTTCCGCACGCAGCCCCGCCCCCCGCGCAGCCCGACAGGCGACGACCTCTCGTTGCGTCGGTCTGCGCGCCGCCTCGACGCGGCGGCGAGGCTGGGCGCGGGCGCTCAAGGGTTGAACGTCCATCCGAGGGCCCGCTTCGGGCCCCAGGGACGCAGAGTCCAGCCCCACGGCAAGGGGTTGCCAGGACTGGCAAGGCACGCGTCTCGCTGTGCTGGCCTGCCCGTGAATCGTGCGATTGGGGTCGCTGTTTGAGTGGCAGCGGGTTTCTTGATCTGCCGTTCCTGCCCGTGTTCGCTAAAACAGAAGAAGACGTCAGCCCCCGGCATGCGCGCCGTGCGAAAGGCGGGGCCGAGAGCCTCCTAGAGACCTCAGAGCAGAGCTCGCTCGCCCAGGATCGGGCGTTTCGCGCGGTGTCGGAAAGCCAGAAAGGGTCGGCGTCGTCACGGCGCGAGGCTCTTCCCGTGCCCGAGCCCGCGCGTGCGCGAGGGCCGTGCGCGCGCGCGCGCGCGAGCAGCCACTGCCGCGCAAGAAGTGGCGATCTCGAGGGGTTACCCGCCTCGCTGGCTCGGGCTTGTTTTCGGCGACCGCTTCCCGTCCCCCCCCGCCCATCCCTCTCCCGCAAAGGGATGCGGCAAAGGGTGTTGGGTCACTGCGTGGCATAGCCAGCCCCTGCAACTGTTTCCCTCTGAGCGTCCACCCCTGCCCCGCCCGTTCCTCGTCCGTCCCCGTCCCTCCCCCACCCCCCTTCCCACAGTCACCGCCGCCGACGGAGGACCTTCTGAGTATTCGCCCCCGAAGACTCCTGGGTTGCGCTCTGGAAGGAAGGACTTTCGAGGGGGGCCCAGCCGCGACCACAAGGACGCCCCAGGAGGCCTCATGGGACGCCCAAGGACGTCCAACCTCGACTCCCCCATCCCCTGCCTTTCTCTTGGCATCGCTCGGACGTGTGCAGTTTTTTCGGCGAGGACCTTCGAGGAGCATCTTCGACCATCAGACCAGCAGGCCCAGAAAACACGCACGAAACCGAAACGAGCACGGGGAATGGACGTCCCAGCGACGGCGAGGCTCGTTATTTCTGCAAGACGTGTCCTGCCCTGCATCCCTGAAGGCTCGCCTTGCCCCGCCCGGCCCCGCCCGGCCCTGCCCGGCTGGTCTGCCCATCGCCCCGCCGAGGGCGGCACGGCATGCGAGGCGGTGCGGCAAGCACGTCGGGTGCGTGTGGTGTCGACGAGGCGCCGGCCCCTGGCGCGGGCGTTCAAGGCTGAGCCCCACCGGTGGCCCAGAATCGGCCATTCCCGAACGATCTTTCGCGATCGGCAAGCCACGATCGTTCAAGGTTGAACGATCCACGTGACATCAGGGACCAACATGCAGGGCGTCACGACACGAACCTGCCGCATCTGGCTGCGCCGCCGCGCATGCAGCGCATGTGGAGGGGGGATGCGAGGAGGCATCTTGGGCCTTTCTGGCCGAGGAGCGAAGGCATGCTGGCATCCGTAGGTGTTCGTCGTCGTGCTTCTCCTCGCCCTGAATCCAAAAGGCCCCGATGACACGGGTCCTGGATTTGTTTCGCAGCTCTCGGCTTCTAGGGGCCGTCTGAGGGCCTCGGGAGGGTCCAGAACTACTCAGGATGAACAACTGGTCCAGAGGGAAGAGTCCATGGGTCCAGGACTCATTCCCCTCACGATCCTTTTCACCGTTCCTCCTCCGTCTCCTCCTTCTCCTCCTCCTCGTTTCTTCCTTTCCGCCTCCGTCCCTCGGTCATCCCGACCCCTGTCTTGAGGAGAAGATGGAGGAGGAAGGACGCGTATGTGGGGGGAGGGGGTGGAGCAGGAGTAGGAGGATGGGGGCAGCAGGATGAGGGGGGGAAGTGGAAAGGAAGGGGATGAGAAGTAGGTTACAGGAGGAGAGGGAGTCCCTCCTTCCGTTCTCCTCCCACCTGTCCCTCCAGGGTTCCAGAAAAATCCGGAACCTCCAGAAGCATTCGAGAGCACCCCAGCCTGGCCGTGTGAAATCTTGGACCCATCTAGAACGTCCCCTGTAAGTTTTAGTTCCGCCCTGGATCCTGGCCCCCAAGAGTCCCTGGAGGTCCCTGGAGGCCCAAAAAGGGCAGAGGGCATCAGAGAGTATCCGAAATTCCCAGGGTCGTTCGAAACGTGTGCCCTCCTCGATCCCCGAGGGTGGAGGGCAGAGCTTAGCACTTCTTTTCCTCGCTTTCGCCCCCCCCCCCCCCCTCTCCCCCACCCCTCCACCCGTCGGCGTGGAGCGAGGGGGAAGTGGCAAGGAGAAAGGCCTTCTTAGACGGCGGCGGGACTTCAGAGGAACCCTCGCTCCTTCTGAGAAGTTGTCTACGTCTTCGGGGAAGGGTTAGACAAAACTTCTCACACGACCCGAGGCCCTCTGAGCCTTCTGGAAAGACCCGCCCCTTCTCACTTCCCCCCCGGGCTCGCCCCCCCCCGCTGCCGACGCCAGGATATCGGCCACGTGCCGCATCCGGGTGGACTGGGCAACCCACCACCGCTTTCAGGGCGCGGTGGACGCCTGCGCGCAGGCAGGCCCAGCCTGGGAGTGGAGGGCGAGACAAGGAAGAGGAGGAGGAGGAGAGGAGGAGGAGGAGGAAGAGGAGGAGAAGGAGGAGGAGGGGGGGGAGGGGGAGGAGGAGGAGGAGGGGGAGGAGGAAGAGGAGGAGGGAGGAGGAGGAGGAGGAAGACGAAGAAGAAGAGAAGGAGTAGGGGGTATGTTCCTCCTCCGTCTCCTCATAACCTTCTTGCTCAGCATCACCATCAACAGCATCATCATCAGCAGCAGCAGCATCATCATCACCATCATCAGAATCGTCGTCGTCACCCGCATCATTACCATCACCACCACCACCATCATCATCATCATGATCATGATCCTCGTCATCATCACCACCAGCAGTAGCATCATCCACATCAGCATCTTCATGATCTTCATCATCATTACCATCATGACTCCCCATCGTTATCCTCATGCTCATCCGCACCATCATCACCATCTCCGTCAGCATCCCCAACCTCATCATCATCCGCCTAACCATCACCAGCACCATCACCATAATTATCATTATCACTTCATCAGCAGCATCAGTCTCAGCATCATCGCCATGGTATAAGTAGCAGCATGATCGTCATCTTCATCGGCATCGTCATCATCATCATCAGCATCAGCAGCACCATCATCATCATCCTCACTATCGGCACCATCAGCATCATCACCATCAACATCATCATCACCATCATCAACGTCATGATCATCAACATCACCATCATCATCACCAGAACCTCCGTTGGAATCCGGCTGCACTCGTTTAGGATGTGTCAACTCGTGGATTTCTTGGTGGCCTACGTTGGCCACGTTGCTGTTCTGTGGGCCACCGCTGTCTGGTTTGGATTCCCAAGGTTTCGATTTTGAATGTGTCGATCGATGCCGCCACCCTTCGAGCTAGGAAGCACGCTTGGCAGGGAGCGGCCACACCTGCTGGTGTAGCGTTGTTCACTCTGCAACGCATCGATTGTACGCTTCGTGACTTTTGGTCGGTGGAGACGGATCAAGGCCAGGTGCGCAACCTGTCTCAGATCTCGCCTCTTGAGTTCCGGTTGGAAATCAGAGCCAGTGCGATCAGAGCGTCGGACCGCCAAGCGCTTGGCCAGCAAGGAGAGCTGCTGTCACGGTACCCTCTTTTTTGGAACGCCCTCTTGCCCCTCCTCCATTCCTCCGCCTCCTGTCCCTTCCTCTGCCCCTCCTTCTCCCCCTCCTCCTCCTCCTCCTCTTCCTCCTCCTCCTCCTCCTCCTCCTCTCCTTCTCCCCGTGGGGCCCCAACCACCAGAGGGCCCTGAGAAGCGCCCTATGAGAAATGTGCACTGGCCTCAGGCGAGAGTGCATATAAGCATGTATTGGACCAGCGTTGTGATTGTAGGCTTTGCAAGGAGGAGAGGGGCACACTTTGACACAGGCAGTTTCAGTGCGTAGCCCCTGCAGGGCTGCGTCGGGACGAAGTTTCGACAGAGCTTGCGAGCCAAGCTGCTCGGGCCAAGGAAGGTGTTGAGGAGTTGGCCGAGAGAGTTGGTCGTGCGATGTTTCCGTTCCCGCTTGCTTTCTTGCCTGCCCGGGAGCTTGAACCGATTGTTTGTGTTTGATGAATCGGGCTTCGGCAGGCCGCCTCTCGGGGCCGATTTTTTGCAGGGGTCTGCCCTTGAGCCTGGCATACCAGGGCTGTCCAGGGCGGAGGGCAGGTCGAGGCAGTTTGCTACGGTCATGTTCATCTCTCCCACGGTCCGAGGCAGACGGCCACGGACGTTGAGGATTCTGCTGTGTTCATGTCCACGCAGTGTGCGATCGCGCCGATAGAGGTGCATTGCGATTGCCAGGGGACGATGGATGTTCTTTTGGGTGGTGTCGGTTCTGGGGCGTCTGCGGGAGGTTCCAGTTTTTACGTCCAGTTTCCAAATCTTTGGTGTTATCGCTGCGGGACAACGACGCGCAATGCTCGATAGCAGGGAAAACGGCCAAACATTCTGCCGATATGTACGCCCAGATAGCTGCCTCAAGGCATGTTGCGTCGGAGGCTCATGTGAAACTGTACAGCGGTTTCAAGTGTCTTGCGAAGGCGTCGGCCCGTTGGGCTGCGCAGCTCGGCTGCGCAGGTCGAAGCGCGTGGGCAAACGATTGGTAAGGCCAGGCTTGGTACGGTGGGATTGGACCCCGGCGAAGCCCAGCCTGTGCCCGCTTCTGCCGAGCTGCCGCCGGGAAAGCCTGATCCGCAGCCACGGGTTCGGGACGGTGTTGGGTTTCGGGTGGTGGCGATGGAGTTAGGGCTGACAGCGGTCAGTGATTGGAGTCGGTCGATGTGGCCACGTCTACCTTCTACGCTGTCAGATCGAATCCCCGCAGAGAGCAGGTGTGGCCCTATGGCACTTTGTGCGGTATGGTGCCTACTGTAAAGATTTCTTTTGCAGCAGGCGAAGCCCCAGTGAAGCGTATCAGAGCTGGCAAGCAACCCCACGGCCGGGCTACCACCAAGAACCTTGTCTTGAGCGGTTCCCGAGGCCCCCGCGAGGCCAACAGGGACCAGATGACAGTTCGGGTCTTTCTCCGCCCGCCCCCCCGCTCCCGCAGGGAGGCGCCAGGCTACAGGCCCAGCGTCCTGCGAGGAGGTCGTCCTCGTGGAGGGCGGCCTTGAGCATGTCAGGTCTCTCGGCGAGGCCTCCACGAAGGGCTCCCAAGACCTTGATGAGGTCCTTAGATGATGAGAGCAATGGTGAGATGTGTTTAGCGTCTTCCCCAAGCTTTATGTCGCCCTTCACAGTCATCATCATCATCATCAGCAGCATCCTCCTCATCGTTATCGTCAGCGTCATCATCATCACCAGCAGCATCATCCTCGTCATCATCACCACCGTCATCACAATCATCTCTACCACCATCAACATCACCACGGCCACCATCATCAACATTCGCAGGCATATCAGCATCATCAGCACCAGCATCATCTTCATTATCCAGTTTAGCTCAAGAGCTGTTGCGAAACCTGTCCTCCACCCGATGCATGCCCGATGTGGCTTTTCTTTTTCAAGTTCCACTGCCAGCCCCAGTCACCTCGCTCCCAGTGCCCGAGGACGATGTCAGGCGCGCTGGGGTCCGACGGCGCTCCGCGTCCCAAGGTCCCCCGCGTGACAGGCGGTGAGGACTTGATAGAAGCACAGACCGACGTCGATGTCGCCGTCCCAGGGGCTGCTGGGAAAGCATCATCCAGACCGTCGCGTCAGCATGGGCCGCCCCAGCAAATGAACCTGGGTCCCGAAGCCAACGCCATGTTCGAGGCGTTCGAAATGGCCCTGATACCAGACTTTGCGGTGTCAAGAGTGACGTGCACAACGTTTCGGTCAAACAGACTAGCGTGGACTTGAAGGTATGGTTGACGGGCACCCGTCTGGACACTATGTCGGCCAGGATCGACAAAACGGGTCAGGCACTACAGGACCTGCCTTCGCGAACCGCGCAGTTTGAGAGGAGAGGAGCAGGCTCGACTTTTTCGATGGCAAGCGACGCCGGAGGGACTCGAACGGATCAGGCTCGCACCCAAGTAACCGCTACAGTCGTGGAGCAGACCACGTGCCAAGACGAGGCGCCAGGTCATCGTCGCTGGTGGCTTCCAGACCGGCACAGGGAAGGCCACCATCTTGCAGAAGTTGAGAGACATCGCGGCCTTGAGCCACAACGTCCCGAATGGGATGGGGCCCGACTCAGTGGAAGATCTGTATATGCCTGGACCTTTCGTTTCGGTTGGCACTGAAAGCCTTCAGGCCACAAGTGTTCTCACAATGGTCGGCCATTCGCCAGATCGACAGTACGGAGGACGAGCGCCATGTGAGCAAGATGACCTCGGCCGCCCGCAACGTCGCGATCAAGCACCTGGAAGAGATCGACCGCCTGGCCGGAAATCCCAACGCGCGAGGACCTGCAGCAGACCTTGCCGCGCGACTGGGACGCTGGGACCGTCCGCTACCGAGCGGAGGACTGCGTGCTCAGCCGTTTGTCCGAGGCGAATCGCACCGCGGGGCTCTTCGAGGTGCCTCCCCGGGCCCTGTCTTCGCAGTTTAACATCCGCTTCGCTGAGTACTTGCAAACAATCAACTTCGGCATGCGCTGATGCGTGGGATCAACAGTATCCCAGGGACGATGCTCGACATCTCGAATCATATTTTGGAATCTGCGTAGCGTCGAAAAAACATCCGAATCTTTTGGGCGCAGAGCTGGAGAAAGAGGGGCGTTGGAATGTTATTGTCCTTCAGGAGGCTGCGTGCTCTGAGCACTTCCGCGCTGGTGCCGCGGACGGCGGCCGCGTCCATTTCGTTTCGAGCCCCCGCGATGGGGCGCATGAAGACAGCTATCATGGCACATCGATTGTTCGCAGGAGATGTCGACGCAACCCTCGTGGAGAAGCGATGTCCGCGGGGCTTCGGTGGGGCTTCCAGAGTACCCTCCTCGCCTGTGCCCATGTACCTCCATATCGTAGTGTTTCAGACTACAATGCGAGCGTTGACTACATTCACGAGCTTTTCGAAGGAAACACGCGCGACTATTTTGCGATTAGGGTGGATGCCCAAGCCGCCGTCGGCAGCAGGCAGTCCGCTCCCTGCGTTGGTCTTCACACCGCCCCCTGTCGAGACCTCGTCGCCCCCCCCCCCCCCCCGCAGCCTGGACTTCGTTCGGGCCCGCGACCCCTCCCTCCCCAACACCGTGGACTCCTCTCCCACCGGGGTCAACACCGCAACATATAGACTACGCGGGGATATCCCGGGACCTGCTTGAGAGGTACATAGAGTTTGAAATTTCCCTACTGGCGTCGACTGCAACCGAGTCGGACCACGGGCCTTCTGCGTCGCGCTGCAGGATTCCACGACAGCCTTACCTGCCAGGTGATTTCGTTCGGCATGCTCGTCTCTAGGCTGGCAGATGCAGGACCCAGAGCACCCGTGCAAGATTTGCGACGAACTGGAGCTTCCGCTTTTTCCTGGACATGCGTCTGAACCCGATCTGGACCCTTGGGCCTGGCACATCTGGACAGGTGGCAGGTTTGCCCAGGGTCGTCGGCTACCAAAACGAATCGAGCCAAAAGCTGAATGGGATTGTGTGCTGTCTTTCCTCAGGGTTGAGACGCCCCAGTTGTCAAGGTCCAATCTTCACCTGCAGCGCGCGGACGCGTCGCGGGCGATCCGCTTCGGGAGGCCTTTTCTCGGGGCAGTGCGCCGTGCAAACGGCGCGGCCGAGATCGCGCCGTTTGCGCGACCCTTCCAGGAATTCGGAGAAGATCAGGCCGGATAAGTTGCCGACCCCGCTGGGCAACGCGATCATCGCTTTCGTCGATGCGAAGTATGCCATTTGTTCGGCAGCAGGCGCGACTCGTCTGGGACAAAAACGCTCTCTTAGCTCATCTAGTTCGACATGTATTTCAGCGAGCTCGCACATATTATCAAGTGAATCTCGTCTGGGATCGATCGCGCCATGCCGAAAACGTGGGGGGCGACGACGACGATTATCTCGCTGAGCAGGGGGGCCGAGAAGCCTCTGAGGTATCCGGGCAGACAAGACTGGCGCAGGTCGATCGGTTCCAATCTGACCTTCATCGATTGCCGGGGGGGGGGGGGGGCTCAGCAACTCCGTCTACCCACCCGCGAGCAGATTCAACGCCTGCAGGAAGGTTTGAAAACCAGCTGCCCCGAGTTTCTCGCCGGGGACCTCACGGAGAAACTATTCCCGCGCCTCTGCCGCGCATGGGCGCCGGCGGAAACGCCCAACTGACCCTTGCTCACGAACGTGATCGCCAACGTTGCATCTCGGCGTGGGCGAGGTTGTCCTGGGCGCAGCGCAGGCGCGGCGCCGTCGAACGACCCGCTCCTGGCTCGCGCTCGCGATTCGCAGCGTCGGCTGCGCGCGGAGGCAGGGGGCCGCATGCGCAGGCATCTAGCGAAGGCAATTTACCGTTTCAAAAGGCAGTTCTCGAGGGCGCGGTCCACGGCTAAACTGAGCGAGGCCCCCAGGACGAAACGTTGCCCTGGAATCCCCGAGGCCCGACCCAGAAGCCCCGAACTGAACTGGGCCTGCGACGACGTGGCTCTGGCGGCGACGACGGCTCGACAGAAATCCAGGGCCCCAATTGACTGTAGCCGGATCTATTCGACAAGCCGACCCCGTCGACCTCCTCGGACATGAACCCCACTTTGAAACGGAAGAAGACGAAGGGCCCGCCGCGGTTGCAGCATCACTGGGGCGCGTCTGTTCTGGGGGCTTTCAGACGCCCATGCCGCGGGCGGGCTCAAGACGCATTATTCAGAATGAAGATGGGAAGCCGGGCTTCTGGACAGGACGGGGCGGCGGCGGCGAACAGGGCGATGATGTCTGGGGTTCCCGCGCGATTAATTTCTTTGCGAAAAATGGATTCCCCAGGATGAGGAGCATCTCGGACTCGCGTCCCATCGCGTTGCTGCCTGCCGCTTACAAGTGACATTGCCGCGCCCTCCTCCATCTCCCCAATCCTGAACAACGAAAGCATGCAATGTACCAAGTCGCCTTTCGGCAAGACTTCCCGGCTGAAGGAATTATTTTCATACTCAGGCAAATGTTTCAAACGTGCAGCGAGAGGGGGCCCGGGAAACCCCTGTTCACTTTCGCGGGCGATATACGTGAAGCGTTTGACTACGCGGGTCGGGGCGGTACCTCCTTTGCGACAGCGTCATCCGCAGCAGCTTGTCCTGGGATGCCAAGGGGTGGAACCTGAGATAAGACCAGCTCGCGAAGTTGAGGCGCCTCCAGGACACCATCCATCGTCGAGCTTTCGGGCTCCAGGAAAAAAAACAGCCACGAGCCCTGGGGAGAGTTCATGGTCCGCGCGTTCCGAAAGGTAAAAATTCTGCACGAAAACACCTCGGCATTCTGGGACGAGCATCTTGCGTATAGGCAGTATCGTTGGGCGGGCCATCTTGAACAACTGAGCGTGAGAAACCCCGCCCGTCCCCCCCCCCAGGTCCTCCATTTTCGGGACGCCAGGTTCCTGCGAGCACGGGAACGGGCTCTCGGCCGCGGGCGTCAAGGCCACGCGCGGAAGCTCCGTCCTTGGAGGTGGGAATCCTTTTCTCTCTCGCTGTCACCATCTCATCGAAACTTGGAATTGGATTGCCCAGTTTCCAGAGCTTTGCTTACACCACAGGAATACTGTCGTTAAGTGGCGCTCTTGTGCTTTCTTTATTTTTCTTGCGTTTTCAATCATCTTCATTTACCGAGCTCTTGTCCGAGCCGAGACTTCTCGAGGAACATACATACATACATACATACATACATACATACATACATACATGCATCATCGCCTTCACCAGCCGCATCAGCATCAGCATCAGCAGCGTCATCTTCGCCATCGCCACAATCACCATCAGCATCAGCATCGCAGTCATCCCCATCATCGCCATCGTCATCTGCACTAGCATCCGCACCGACAACATTATCGTCATCCCCTCGTCCTCCTACTCCCGTCACCTTCTCTCCCCGTCATTGCGCTCCCCTCCGCCTCCCCCTCGCTCGCAGGGGCCGTCGATGTTTCAGCTGGCCCTCCACTGAGATCCTGTCAAGAGTGGTCATGTGGATGCTTGGGCGTCGCGAGGCGCCCTTGCTTCCCTCGTTCGGCATCCGTGCCGCTTCCTCCTCCCACTCCTCCTCCTGCTCCTCCTCCTTCTCCTCCTCCTCCTCCTTCTCCTCCTCCTCCTCTACTCCTCCTCCTCCTCCTCCTCCTCCTCCTCCTCCTCCTCCTCCTCCTCCTCCTCCTCCTCCTCCTCTTCCTCCTCCAATTCCGCTTCAGATTTCTCCTCTTCCTCTTCCTCCTCTTCTTCCTCATCCTCGTTTTTTGTTGCTCTCCCTGCGAGGTTGCCATGCGAGTGCCTTGCGTCCATGCGCTCGCCCATGCTGTCAATGGCTACCGCGGCGGTCGCGATTGGAAATGGTCCTCGGTTTTCCGCGCGCGGTGCTCATCGTTTGCCAGCGAAGCGCGCCGACCGACTGGTTGACTGACTGAACTTGGCCGAAGGCTGTCTTTTTCACGCGGGCCGTGCGGATGCGTCGGGCGGCAACCCGAATGGCGGGTGGGGGTAAAGCAATCTGGCCAACGGCGGCCTCTCCGTGGGTCGTGCGGATACGTCGGTTGGCAACCGCCTGAACGGAAGGTGGGGGATGGCAAATGGCCGAGGAGGGTGGGAATGTCTTGGGCGGGTTTCGCAATCTGGCGCCCGTCCACGTCGGTACGCGACCTCAGGGCAGGGCGACGCTTCTGATCCGTCCTGCACGCCCTCTTTCGCAAACCGCTCGCGTCAGATGCGGTCGAACAGCGAGCACATATTTCACCCCCCTGTTCTTGCTCTTCCCGATCCACATTGAACGTTCCAGGAAGGGCTTCGCTTTCGAGGGTCGAAGGGGTTGACGTCTCTTCCCTGGCGGGGGGGGGGGCGGTCGGCCGGCGGAACACGGCGGAAGCAGAACGGCGGCAGCTCCGCTTGCAGAAGGTGTCGGGAGTAAAAGTCGGCCTTCCAGGAGGGCGTGGGGAGCTTGAGTGTGGGGCTGTCGCGAATCCCTTCCCGCGGCTGACCGCTCCCATTCGGGCCCGACCTCATCTAAATTACAATACTGGAGAGGCCTTACGGCCAGCGCCGCCGACCCTGTACGACCACGACGACGACTACGATGCTGACGTGCGTCAGAGTCCTCAGGGATGCTTCTTGGGATCTCTTCGGAGCGCTCTCGGGGGCCTCTGGGGGGTAGTTTGGGGGTCTCTTGGGTGCCTCTTGGGGGCCTGTTGGGAGGTTCCTGGGGGCCTCTTGGGGGTTCCAGGAGGCCTCATGGGGTCTCTGTTTTTTTTGTTGGAGGCTTATTGGCGCTTCTTGGGAGCTTCTCAGGCCGAGGGCTCGAAATGCCTGTTCGGGCCCCCCGTCTGGGCACCCTCTTGGAGCCGTCTTGGGGGCCTCCTAGGCCGTCTTGGAGGCCTCTTGGGTCGTCTTGAGGCCCTCTTGTGTTGCTTTGGAGCCCTCGTGGAGGCCTCTTGGGGCATCTTCGGGCGACCATTTGGGCCTTTTGGGCCGTCTTGGAGTGCCGGGAAGCCGGAAAGGCGAGAATCCCCAAATCGATAAATATCTGTTTGAAGTGACATGATTTGTGCCTCTTGGGGCCCTCTTGAGAATGCTGTTGAAGGCTTCTTGGGGCGTCTTGGAAACCTCTTGGGCCGTCGGGAGGCTACCTCGGCGTCTTGGAGTGATAGTTCGGCGGTGGCCGTCTTGGACCGTCTTCGGGGCCTCTTGGGGCAGTCTTGGTTCGTCTTCGGAGGTTTTGGGCTTTGGGACCCCCCGGGGGGGGAGAAGCATTCTGACCTGCCCCCCTTGGACCCCCACCGAGTCTTCCCAGGGTCCCCCCTGGTTCCCCCCCGGGACCTCTCCCGGGACCCCTCTGCCAGGACCCCCCCACACCAGCGGGTAAGGGATCAAAGGCAAGGGGGTTTCCTTTCGACTCAACTACGACGTTGCTGCTTAAGTGTGCTTTGTTCTTAATTGTGCTTTGGAAAATCGTCTCTTCGACACGCCGACAGGGTCGGCGGATTTTGCATGCGCCGATTCTGGTAGAGTTCTGAACCAGGCCCCTCAAGAAACGTCCGCCTCAAAGGTGTTTGGGCGCAGTGTTATAAGCAAAAAGAGATGAGAATCGGCCTTTCAAAGGATGCGACGTCTGTGTCATTCAGGGTGTCCAGAACCCGCCATAGGGACCCTCCGACCTCTCATGAAACGCCTTCCAACCAGCTTTTCGAGGCGGGCTTGGCTTTGGCGAAGAGGCGACCCCCCCGAAGGCCTTAAATCTCTTCCTCCTCCCGCTCCTCATTCTCCTCCTCCTCCTCCTCCTCCTCCTCCTCCTCCTCCTCTCCTCCTCCTCTCCTCCTCCTCCTCCTCCTCCTCCTCCTCCTCCTCCTCCTCCTCCTCCTCCTCCTCCTCCCCCTCCTCCTCCTCCTCCTCCTCCTCCTCCTCATCCTCCTCCTCCTCCTCCTCCTCCCCCTCCTCCTCCCCTTCCTTCGCCCCGAGGCGCACGCGATGGTGCTCCGCCACTGCCCCGTCTGCGCGGGATGCGACCTCGGAGCCCTCCACTGCCCCGTGCCGTCGACGACGACGACTGCTACGGAGACGTCGAAAACAGGCGGCCCCTCGTCTCCCCAGGCCTCCTCTCGTCGGTTGGACAGATCACTGCGGCAGGTTCCTGCGGGAGGTTCGTCTCCTGTCGACGCGGCGGCGAATCCGCCGAGAGGCGTTCAAGGTGGAACGCTGCCATGAACCGACAGGCACGGAACGATTTGGCGGTCGATACACCGCCGATCGTTCAATCGGCGGCGAACGAGGGGAGGGGAATGAGAAGGAGCAGGCCTCCTCAAAAGGCAGCGGGACTTCTCAGAAGCGCTCGCGCCTTCTGAAAAGTTTTCTGCGTCTTCGGGGAAGGCCGGGGGCCTCTCGAGCCTTCTGAGAAGGCCTTCTCCCCTCGCTTGCCGCCGATTCAAGATTGAACGATCCACGCGGTGTCGGAAGCCAGCGCCGGGGTCGTCACGGCACGAGCCTGCCGTGCCCATGTTCTGCACGTTGGTGCCCCCACAGCCGGCACGAGGGTGCTATAGGACCCTGCGTTGGAGGCGTCGCGTCGTGTCGACCGGCCGACCCCGCCGCCGGTGTTCAACGCCGAACACCGCCGGCGACCCAGGATCTGTCGATGTGGAACGATCCGACGTTTCGGAAGCAGCCGATCGTGCAAGGTTGAACGAGCCCCTCGGTGTCAGGAACCAGCGCTCACGACACGAACCTGCCGTATCTCCGTGCTCGTTGTGCTAAGGACCTCCACCTTGCATGCCCTTCGTCGGGGGTACCTCTATAGTGGCCTCGGGTTCTCGGCGAAGGGGCCGATGTTCTGTGATGCAACTCTTGGAATGTTAAATTCTGCATCGGCGCTGGCACTCTGACGGTCGATAACTGGCTGTCTCTGTGCTAATCCGGCTTCGTTGTGCTTAATCCAGTTTCATCCCTGCAGGCCCAATCCGGCCTGATCCGGTGAAGTGGTTGAATCGGTCCGAATCGTCCTTAATCGCCCCACGATGACCTCGCAGTAGTTGCCTCCTGACATGTTCTTGACTTGACACCCGTTCTTGTGGCCATGCTCCGACCGCACTGTGCCCCCAGACCGTCAAAGAATAGCCCAGGCTGGAAAAGCGGGTCCCACGGGAAAGGAGGTCCAGACCGCCGGGGGCCCACGCTGAGAAAAGATCTCGACGTCAGAAGACTGGGGGGGAGGCACCCGGCGCCGCGATTTGTTCTGTCCCAGCGCTGCTCCTTGGCTTCGCCCTCAGCCACGGGGGCGCCGGAGCGGGGGGTGAGGACCGGGAGGGTGAGGACATCATGGCTGGGGCCATGGACACCTCCCACGTTTCACGGCCCCTTCCCCTCCTTTCGACACGCCCGCCTGGCAGGCCTCTTTTCCGCGCACGTGCCCCGGGCCATGTTGCGCCAGGCCCCCCTCGCCCTGCCCCCTCCCCTTCCCTCCGGCGTCTTGGGGGCCTCCGGGGACTCTTTTGGGCCATGTTGGGAGGCGAATCCGGTATGAGAAGGCTGCCGAGGCCAACTCGTTCTCCCGAGCACGGGGCCTGCAGTCATCATAAGCGGTCCCTAATTGGGACGAGGGGCTAATCTTGGGGGTGCGGGGCCGAGGGCTACGGGGTACGGGTGGCGGCCCGCGGATTCTGGTTGAGGGGGCACCTCTCGCGAAGCCCCCTCCTCTGAGGACGATTCCACCACCCTTGCGAGCCTCCACTAGACCATGCCCCTCATCTGGCCCCTGTCCCCCCTGCCGTTCCTCCCCTCTCCTCCACCTCCCCGCCTGCTCCCCCTCCACCCACCTCGCTCCGCGCGCCCCCTTCTCCTATCCCCTTCCTCGGAATATCCCTCCCTCTCTCTCTCTCTCCCCCTATTGTTCAAAAACATGTATGCCGCGGGCGCACTCGTCAATGTAGTGATGTCAGTGGTGGCCACTACTTTGTTTTCACACAGCACTCTGGTGGCTTGCTAGCGGCGCCTGTAGGTGATAGAGTGGGCTAGTGTTGCTTGTGAGTAGAGGAGGAGAAGCGGAAACAAGCAAACGAACACGGCACATAAGAAAAACACCCCCCGTCCCCGGTTCCTCCCACCCTCCTCCTCACCGCTCCTCCTCCCCGCTCATCCCCCCATCTGCGCCCTCCTACCCCGAAGGGGGGGCGGCGAAGAGCGCAGTGCCCCCCCCCAACCCCCCCTGGAGCAGAGTCGAGGCCGATTTTGTCATCCGCCACGCCTCCTCCATCCACGGGCCTACTCGCCCCCCAGGGGCAGCTGATTTGACCCTCAGCGCCGTCGAGATTCGGGCCTCAGCGCTTCCGTGATGCAGCTCTTAGCGAGTTCGGCCCAGTGCGTCAAGCCGTCGCGTGTCAGCAGATGTGTCGCCCAGCAGACCACGTCCGCCTTTCAGCACCCGTCCCGCGGCGGGCAGAGTGAGAGGGTGCGGCGCGCGGGGAGCAAACAGTGCGGCTGCCAGAGCTGAGCTTGACCGAGACTACGGCCTCCACGACGGCTACAGTATCCACGACGACTACCGTCCTCGCGGCCACGAGCACTGCCACGTCGCGGACCCTGACGACCACGGAGTCGAGTGCAGGTGGCTCGCCGTTTCGGACAGTGCCTGCACGGCTGGACCAGTGCCGATTCTCCGAGTCGATGTCGATCTTGGCCAGTTCGACAAGATCCGATTCCGATATGCCGACGCTCCGACGGTCCGATGTTGGCGCGGCGTTGTGGTAGATCGTGACGCAGTCGATGCGAAGCAAGTTGGGCTCCGTGCCGATGCAGCTCGATCTGACACACGGTCCGATTCGGTCTGATTTCCCGATTCGATGCTGACTGAGCCTGTCCGTTGACGGCTTGGCACAGTGCTCGCTGTTTGCATAGCGAGGCCTCCAGGGGTCACAGCGCAGACCGAGTGGCAGCACTTGCGGGAACTGGACATGTCGCCGCTGTGTGGTTGGCTTGCGGTAGGGTCGAAATCCGATCGACATTTCGCCCTCTGGTCGAACCTCTCCTGAGAAAGCTTGATCTTGTGAGGAGCATGGCAAGGACGGAGATGGTGAGGAGGAGGAGGGCAAGGTTGGATCAGGCGGAGAGCAATGGGAGAGGAAGTCGGTCAGGAACCGAGTGAACCGAATCTCGCGACGAACGCAGGGCTCTCTCTGCACTTCGAAGAAGGGGCCTGACCAGAGAGTTTGCAGTTGCCCCGAGACGAGCTCGCTGTTCTCCAGGGGGGCAAGCAAGTGGACAAGTCATGTTGCGTGCCAGAACGCAAGCACTTTCGGGCTACCTACATCTACGGGAACCTTGTAGCACGTTCTGCGGGTGCACGTGAACACTGACTCTTCCCCGCTCCGAAGAACAACGGTGCAGCTGCCGATCCCAACGAGAGCGTCTCATAATGCCTCAAGCAGAAACGCATGTACTGAAACCTGGAGCATACCCCTAGCGACAAAATGGACAGCATGCTCCCTGGAGTAAGCGGTGTTGGGCCAAGGGCCTGTGGGAAGCTGAGGCGCCCGTGCCTCTCTCGCCCAGACGGAGTGCACCGTTGAACCCATCTTCCCATGGGGCAGAGACGCCGTCACGCCTGCCGGAGTTCCGTGGCCCCCCCCTTTCGTGCCAGCGCGAACGAAACGAGAATCGAGATTTGAGGTTTGGCCGCTTTCGTCTGAGCTCAGCGGTTTTCCAGCCCCGGGATGCTGTCCAGCGGCTGCGCCTCGCCGAGGGCGTCCCGAGGCCGAACGGTCGCCGGAGACCCGAGCCATGGCCCGAGAACCAGACCTCCTTCCTCCTCTTCCTCTTCGTCTTCTCGGCACGATCGAAGTCGGCATCGAAAGAGTGGTGGCAAAGACCGACAGCAGTGTTAGACCATTTTGAATAGGAGTCCCTGTCGGGGTCGCAGCGGTCGTTGGCCATCTGAGACGGCAGGTCACCAGCCCAACGGCAGCCGCCGTCGGCTTTGGACGGCATTTGCTGCCGGGCGTCGTAGCAATTCTTTCCGTACCCATGTCGGGTGTGCCAAGTGCGCGGCGAGAGGCGATTATCCGTTTCTGGGGCTGGGCGCGGCCACCCCCTGGAACGCCCAGCCACCGGCGGGGCCACCGAGAGCCGGCGCCGAGAGCCTCGAGGGCATCGGGGGCCTCCGAGGGCCACCGGCGGCCATCGAAGACCTTCTGAGGGCCCCCGAGAGCCGCCACAGGCCCTGGAGGGCCTCCGCAGGCCTCTCCCCCCCCTGCTCGAAGGCCCGAGCTGCCCGAGGGAGGGCCCGGGCCTCCCCGCGGTGGGAGCCTGGGCTCCCCCGGCGGCGAAGAGGCGGGGACCAGCCGCGCGCAGCCGTGGCCCACGGGGGGGCGGGGGCGGCGCCACGCCGTCGTGGGCAAGGGCGGGCCAGCCGTTGTCGGAGAGAGGCCCCGCCCAGCTCCGCCCTGCATGCCTTCCGCCACGTGCCGGGCAGCCCCAGATCGAAGTTCGAGGAGGGAGGTTCGGATCGATCGAGGGTATTACGGTCGGACCGCGGTATAAGGTCGAGGTCCGTTCGGGGAGGGTACACTGTTTTTCTTCGTGTTTGTGGGACGCTCTTGTGCTTCCTGGGGGAGGGTACCATCGAGTGATCTTAGAGTTTGGGGGTGCTTTGGCCTGCGGATGGCCTCATGTTCCTGAGGGATGTTCTTCTGTCCCTTCGTCTGGCCGTATTGTTTGCGGCCCGTTCGGGGGAATCCAAAGGCTTCCGGGGGGCCTCTGGAGACCTCCGCAGGGTTCTGGGGGCGGCGCGCGCGAGTAAGAAAAAGAGAGGGCTAAATACAAGAATTCGTCTGCCAGCAGGCAGCACACTGTCAGCGACCAGCCTGACGACGACCACGGCCTCGACAATCTCCGACAGCCGGCAGCAGCAGCGACGGCGCGACAAGAAGCGCGTCCTGCTGTACACCTCCTCGACGGCAGCGCCGTCGACTGCCAAGACGACCGCCGCATCAAGAGAGGCGGGCGGGGATGCTAGGGCACCCAGCCGACGGGGAAGTTTCATAACGACGCCTCCGCTCTGCTCCTCTTTGTCCTCCTCACTACTCCTCGTCCGTCCTACCCATTCCCCAGGCTGCCGAGGCGCCTTCTCATAATCGCTGGGTTCGGCCTCGGGCTTCTGAGGTGCAATGGCTCAGGGGCGCCAGGTGAGGTCGTGCTGAGGCGCTGGGCGCATGGGGTGCAAAGTGTGGCTTCGTTGATCGGCTTGTCGAGAGCACTCATTTCAGGCGGGCGTCCCAGCACGAAAGTGCCACGACCAATGAGGGTCTCAGGCTAAGCGTTGCATCGCTTGTTGAAATGATGACGTTAGGGCTTGGCGCCGTAATTGTAGAGGCGTCCGCGCAACGGATTTGCAGCAAGCCCACTTCTCGTCTAGTGGTGAGGGGTACGAGCAGGAGAGACAGGAGAGGAGTATTTTTTAACATAAGGAGGAGAGCGAAGGCGCTCATGGGAGCCATGGCCATGGAGGACACCCCTGAGACGACCACGTGGCCTTACAACTGCGACATCGGGTACTCGCACTGGCAGCTTGGATGGTCTCCATCCAAAAAGGTCGCGTCGATTAGGAGCAATGGGAATGGACAGATCTGCGCGGACCATCCTTGATTATTTTTCCTGAATGAGGAAGGGGGGCGGATGAGGAGCCGCAGAAGCCGGAGCAGAAGCAGGAGAAAGAGGAGGTGTCAGGGGATGAGGAGGAGGACGAGCTTGAATTCAAGAATGACGAGGACGAGGAAGGAGCTCGGATCTCGTGCTACCTTTTTGGTGAAGAGACAGAGAGAGAGATACGATATACATTTATATGTATTTGTTTATTTGTATAGTTACTAGATAGGTGAAACTGGTAAAATCAAGTGAGGGGACAAAATAACAGATGTGCTGGGCCAGCGTGCAGGGTGCAAAGAGAAAGCGCACGTGCTTTCCCCCCTCCCAATCCCTGTCGCCATGAAGGACAGGAGCCCTGAGGGAAGCGGGTCCTGGTCCTAGTCCTGGGGCTTTCCCCAGAACCAGCTCTTCGTCTGAATTGAACCGTTGTTTGACGGTCTGGTCGTCGTCGTGGTCCTGGTCGCGGTCGTCGTCGGCATTGTGGTCGTGGTCGTGGTTGTCGTCGTTGTGGTCGTGGTCGTGATCGTCGTCGTCGTCGTCGTTGTCGTCGTCGTTATCGTCGTCGTCGTCGTCGTTCCGTCGGGCGTCACCCCATGGCCAGCGCCGCCGCTTGCGCCTCCTGGAGGCTACCAGCGACGGTGGCAGCGACAGCGGCAGCGACAGCGGCAGCGGCAGCGGGAGGAAGGGGGAAGGAGACAGACCTTCGTTCAATGCCAAGGGGGTCACGAGGGTAGGTTGTTCACTACCCCCTGCAGGAAACTGAGGATCGAAAAGGAGGGAGGATAATCAGGATCGAGGAGTTTTCGGACGTGGTTGGACTTCTCTGCGGGTCCGGGGGCTTCTGGCATCCTCGAGGAGACGACGACCCTCGTAGTGGTGGCACCCCAGGCCTCCGCCTGGGACCCAGACATGCAGCGTCTTGACAGAAGCAGGGCCAGGATGTCATTCTCAGTTGTAGTCCGCCGTTCTGAAGCTCCGGGGCCGTCAAAAGAACGCCTCGGGATGAAAAGCACGATCCCCCGGAAGGGGTCGGAAGTTCCAGGGCCCGCGCGCCGAGCAAAGCCAGGGCATCGGAGGCCTATACTTGCGGTCTGAGGTATCAGGCAACTGCCTCGGGAAAGCGGGCGGCAGAGGTGACCAGCACGACTGATCGGCGGTGAGCCCTCTGCCCGAGGCGAGGCCCTTGGAACCCCTCGCCTCGCGGCCGCTGAGCCAGCAAGGAGGTCGTGCAGTCAAGACGCTGTGGTGAGGAACAGTTTGGGTCTCACGAGGGGCTCCAGGTTTGGGGCCGCCCGTCAGAGCTAGATCGGGGAGCCTATTCGTGGCCGAGGCTCGCCGTGGCCAGGCAAGCCTCTTCGTTCCTCATCCTGTGTTGCTCACGGTAGCACGATGACTGTACTCGAGAGGACGGTCTCTGTCAGCAGGTGCTTGAGTCCGCCCCCAGGTCTGGTGCTGCCGGCATGCCGGGCGGGCCTGTGTCACCACTACCTCGGCCACGACGACCTCGACCTCGACCTCGACCTCGACCGCCACCACCACAGCAACCACCACCAGCGTCACCACCAACACCACCTCATCCACCATCACCACCACGTCCACTACCGCCACAACCAGCACTACCACTGTCACCACAACGACCCCCATCGCAACCACGGCTGCGAGCGCCGCTACCACAAGGAGAGCCGCTCAGTTGCGCCTGGCCACTATGCCGTGCCTGGGCGGGGCCTCCGATCGCCCCTCCTCATGCTCCTCCTTGTCCTTGTCCTACGCACTCCTCCTCCTCCTCCTCCTCCTCCTCCTCATCCTCCTCCTTGGCAAATTCGTCTCCCGCCGCTGCTTGAGCATAGCTCCCGCATCCAGAGGCTGTGATCGTCACCCTGCGTGGCGTCCTGTCGGCCAGGCTTGGGGCATGCCGCTGGCCTGGACGTTCTGATTTATCCCGTCGTCCTCTCTGCCGGCGTGGCGCCTGTGGATCTCGGCATGTCGGCCCTGCGCGCGCGTGCCGATTCCCTCGAGCGACGGCGGCGACGTGCCTGGGAGAAGGACCACCTGAAGCAGAGGTGACCAGGTCATGGATCTGACGACGGCATGCGGGAGCTGCTGGCGCCGAGGCCGCGTTCCCGCAATCATGACCGCGATTCGCCAAGTTCTCGGCATGACTGATGGCGCGGCAGACCACTGCTGCGAATGGCCCGACGATAATCGCGCACCCCGCTTTCTAAAGCGTACCCCCTTCTGACCTGAGAGTTGATCATCCTGGGCCGAGACAGAGTTGGTCGAGGGCAAGGGGCGGCGAGGCCGAACTTCATGATCGCCGGGAAAAGTAGTACGAAGCGAAGTTGCAATCCTCTTATGTTGAGTAGCAACACTAAGCATGGACGTGTGGCAGGCATATGGTATTCTCACCGTTTCAGTTGTCCTAACTCACAAACGTGTGGCAGGGCTATGGGATGCCCTTCGAGCCCTCCAGGGAGGCCCCTCCAGAGCGAGCAGGGTATCGCTATACCATGCCATTTCTCAGGTTCCGTGCTCCTCCGACCCATCCAAGGAGGCCCCGCCAGAGCGAGCAGGCTATCGCTCCACCATACTTACATATCATCGTACATGCGAGTTGCCGGGACAATCGAATCGTTATCCTCCCCGAGCCCCGAGCTTCATTATCCCCATCTTGTGGTGAGTAGGAGCGCAGGGTTATCGTCGCCGCCCTGCAATGGCCCGCACAGTCGTCTGGCGGGGCAGCCGCGACACTCCGCGGTGCGGCTGCAGGCCGCCCGCTGCGAGGCGGGCCATCGCCGAGGGGGCTCCCTGGCCGCGCCTGCAGCGTCGGGAGTGCTGCGGTCCCTCGCTGGGACGACGCCACGGAGGACGTCGGAGGGGCCCGAGGCCGTTCTCCTCTTTGGCGACCAGCGCCTCACGACGTTGCCAGCACGCGGATGGCTCGGTGGCCTCTGGGGCACTGGCCCGCACACAGTGCAGAGGATTGGCCCGACGACCGTGCAGCGCACGGCCGCCACCTCGCAGGCCTGCGGCACGCTTCGATGAGGCACAGGGCGCGACGGCGCCAGAGCGAACGGACAAGGTCCAGGCGGCGGCCAACTTCCACGACATCATAACGGCGAACTTCGAGCGGCGGCTGGAAGCTGCGGCGTCCTCGCGCCAGGTGGCCAGAGTAAGTTTCCGCGCGTTTGGGTGGGGAAGCACGCCGTGACGGTGTACCACGAGACGGGCTGACTGGAGTCCGTCTCCGCCACCCACGGCGCGATGGGTCTTTCGCGCACGACGGCGAGGCGTGGCGTCGAGAGGCTCCTGTCGACGGTGACCACGACATCATAACTGCGAACTTCGGGCGGCGGCTGGAAGCTGCGGCGTCCTCGTGCCAGGTGGCCAGAGTAAGTTTCCGTGACGGTGTACCACGAGACGGGCTGACTGGAGTCCGTCTCCGCCACCCACGGCGCGATGGGTTTTTCGCACACGACGGCGAGGCGTGGCGTCGAGAGGCTCTGTCGACGGTGACCGGCGGGCTGGAATAATATCAACATGAGCCAAGGGGCCGAATAAATCGTAGAAGACGAAGAATCGAAAAAGTCGCAGAACAGAACGTCGCAGAAGTCGCAACAGTCGGCGAGAGTCTCCCGAGAGAGGCGGCACGACCGAGGGCGAGGCGCCGGCGCGGGCAGGATCCCGTCGGCAGGGCCGAGCTTCACCAAAGATAGCAATCGAAGATGAATGCACGGCCCCAGGAAGACCTCCAAACCGGTGGTGCTTTACAGTGGAAACCCATGCACACTGCTGGCCTCCAGTGTGCCCTGGAACGCCCGGCTTCTGTCACCCTCCACTGCGACAGGTCTGCTGGGCGACGTACTGACCACTGGCCGGCGGCGTGGCGAGTGTGCGTTGCAGGGGCGGCCGGTTGCGTTAGACTGCCCTGCGCCTTCTCTATAGACAGCAACAAGGTTTGTTTCGAGCGGTCCCCACAGAAACCTCCGTCGCTTGTCCGCAACAGAGCTCGCGCCTACGGCAACGCTGCGTACAGAACCCAGCAGAGGAAGCAGATGGAGCAATTCGTGGCGGGGAATACGGTGGCCGAGTGTATTATGTGTTGTGGCAGGCACTGTCGCAACTATATATATATATACATACATACATATATATATATAATTATAAGACACAGATGTACATATATACATACACACATACATAAGCTCCACTCGGCTCTAGCGGTTTCCGCGGGGCTGGTGGAGGCGCTCCACAGGCCAGAGATGCCTGTACGAGCATTGACGACGCCGCTCGCATGTGCCCCCTCGGGCGTGCGATGGCGCGCGCCACCATCCTGTCACCAGCGGTGCTCAACCCATTCAGTCTCGCAGGCGCCCGAGGTGAGCAGGTCTCAGCTCAGCTGCGCCACATCAAGATCATAGGATACCCTGGCACGAAGATCCGGAAGCACCCGCACAGCCCGCACCACGTGCAGCGCTATGATCACCACTTCGCCATCCACTTTGGCTACGGGCGCCACGGCATGCACATCAACAACTCAGCGGGCTGCAGCATTCAGCTGAACCACCGATTTAATGAGGAGCACGTCAAAGACATCACAACGCCGCCACCAGAACTATGGAGACGAGGAGGCAGCATCACCATCGAGCAGGGCATCACGAAGCTGAAGATCATCACAGCCTACTCTCCGCCCGCCCCATGGGATAGAAGGAAACCGCCACAATGGCGGCTCACCATGACGAAGGGGGTGGGTAGAGCAGGAGATCCTGAGTACGCCATCTCGCTTCACCCCGACCGCCATGATGGACCTGAACGACCGCTCCGCCGCAGGCCCCGACGGAAACGAGACGGTCGGCGACAACCCCACGGGCAAGGAGGGCGAGCGGGCAAACTATGCCACCACAACCTTTGCAACGCGTACATGGCAGTCGCGAGTGCGCACTACGACGCGGGCCCCACATGCGACGGCCGCCGCCCATCGGTCACCGACTACGTATACATCCCCACGGGATTGGCCCCCGCATGCTGCAGCGCCGCGCGTGGAAGCACGCAGCCCACGCCCCCCAGATCTCAAGGAAGCGCAAGGACCACAAGCCGCTGATCATCAAGATTGAAGCCCCGCCCGCGTGCCACGCCCCGATCGTGGCCCGCCAGACCCTGGACCGCGACGCCATCGCGCTGGGCCTTAAGGAAGGCCGCGAGCGCATCGAGTTCTTGTAGAGCCTCGAGGAACAACTGGGCACCCGCGCCGACCTGCTGCACGACCACTTGGAGCGCGACGACGGCACATACCACTGGAGCCTCACGATGGTGCTTCCGAGACGTCGCCATGGAGCATTGCCCAGCCGTTGATCGGCGCCCCGACGCTAGAGAGCACAAGTCGCAACTACTTCGACAACGAGCCCACTTACGACAGCACTTCCACGCCCAGGAGAATTATCACAATGCTCGTGATGAGGCTCTACAACAGCTCGACGACGCCATCTACGAACTGAGCGAGAGACTCCGACGCCATCTGAAGGGCACGAGCCCCAAGCACCAGGAGGCGCAGTGCGACGAATTGTGGCAGGCCTGGCGCGCCCGACGACTTGCTGAATGCCACCGCGTCACCAAGGATATTCTCCGCTATAAGCTACGAGCACGCAAGCGCTTCTACGGCATCCTACCCAGCTCACGCCCCAGCAAATAACAACGGCAACAATTCCTACAACGCCCAGGCGCTGAAGGAGGACTACTAGCCGTACCAGCACCAGTCCCCATCCCGACGCGAGAGGGCCTGGCCCCGCCACGACTCCCACCACCTGCCCCCGCCACGCCGCCGCCGACACCGCGACCACCACTACCACCGCCGCCACCACCACCCCTACACACCGACTCCACGCTCCCCCCATGAACTGCGATGAGCTCGACTCGGACACCATGTTGGAGCATGAGCACGACGACGCCGAGGACGACGCGCCGCGGATTGGGGGCCTCCCACCAGCACCACCCACGCCAGCTTCCACCGCGCCTTGCGACCCGCCACCAGCACGCGGCATCCAGCTCAACTTCATCATCAAAGCAGCCGGGGAACTTGCGTCAGTTACCGCACTCCTCGGCAAAGCCAAGCGCAGGAAGCACGCCCCCTACTGCTCCGCCCCCGCCGAGATCCTGCCGATGGCACTCCAACCCGAACTACTACGACGACCAGACCGGCCGCGCCGGTGCCTTGGAGCGATCAACGACCCCGACGGCGCCGAGGACCCCTTCCGAGAGGAAGCTCCAACTCCCGCGAGAATATCGATTGGGTAAATCACGACTTTTGCTAAGCCTGGCTCGCGCACGACAGCGTCACCGCGCCCCCATGCGAGCGAACACTTCACAGAGCTCCTGCTGGATACGGGCATGGGCGCCATAGGACCTGTTGGCCTGCGCCTCAGTCATTGCTTCGACGTCTTCCGGCGCGGTTTTTACCGAGATCTACGAGAGCGAGGTTTCCCGACTCGACCGCCCGAGTACGCTGACGGAGGCGCCCCGCATCGACGGCGCGTTTTCGGCGCGACCGTCGCCCGCGCAGTCGCCTGCAAGCTCCGACGGGCGAAGATCGCATGTGCAGTTCGCCCCCGCGACGGCCGCAACGCCTTCGGGTGCGCCCGCCACGAAGCCATCGACGACCACGTCATCCCCCCCTTTCATGAGGGGGGGCGCCATCTGGTTCTACAACGACGCACCGAGTCTCAGACCATCGTTGACGCCGGCGACGGCACCATCACCATACGGAGCCGCGAGGGCGGGCCAATTGGATGCCCCGACGAACCAGACGCCTTCATGAAGGTCTATGGCCACCAGCTCGAGCAGTGGAGGATCGCGACCACCGCTACCCGCACCAACATCACGCTTCAATCCTATGCCCCGACATGGGGGCCCGACGGCCCAGTCCAGGACCTCAGCCGCCAGGTTTTCGTCGACGACGCCCCGAAGTTTCACATCGCCCCCCGAGCCGGCCCACGCAAGCAAGCCGCAGACCGCAGAGGCCAGCTCCACGACGCTAGCGTCGACAAGATCCCAGCCCTCACCGTGGCAATCGAGCGCGACCTCGACGCTCTACGACGTGCACTTACTGAATGGCGCCAAGGAGGAGATCGGGGCCTGAATGGGGCCAAGGAGGAGATCGTCCACAGCATCCCGACCAAACACCTACACAGTGCTTTCTTCACCCACCCCCCGCATCAACTGCAAGCGCCTGACCTCCATGAAGCCGAGGACTTTGTCAGCGGAGAGCGCGAAGCCCGACTGCGAGCAGCGAGCGCAGGATGGTGCCGATGCCACCACTTCTGGTTCAGCCGCGCACCACGACGACTTAAACGACTAGTATATCAGGCAGTAGTCTACGAGGCCGCCATCAGCGCAGCCGAGACCAGATACTTCTACGCCACGGACTACAAGAAGCTGGACACTTG
Organism: Prorocentrum cordatum; assembly: GCA_963575745.1. Taxonomy (NCBI): domain Eukaryota; class Dinophyceae; order Prorocentrales; family Prorocentraceae; genus Prorocentrum; species Prorocentrum cordatum. The sequence continues at coordinate 403,780 of CAUYUJ010016059.1, read as the reverse complement.
CCTCGGCAAGAAGCCACGAGCCATGCTGCAGGGCAAGGGGTGCCAGCACCACCACGACACCCACCACAAGTCGATCTCCGCCGCTGAGGTCTGGAGACGACGGGACCTAGTGCCCAGCTCCATCGAGCTCAAGGTTCGACGATTGGAATTACTACTGGGAGCCATCGCACATCCTGACGAGCCCCAGCACCTCGTCACAGCGCTGTTCGGCGAGCTCCGCGTCGAACGACTCCTGCGCGACAACGGGTTACCCGTCATGCCAATCACGTTGACCGACGACGGCTACATCTGCCCCGACGCACGCCCGATGGCCCGCCAGATGGTCACGGAGATCCAGGACCTCCTCACCTACGATACCGCCGAGTCCTTGGACCTGCCGGACTGGATAGGCATCGTCGCCACGCTTTTCACGGGGCCCGAGATCGCCAAGGCCTTTTGCGGCACGACGCGGGCAACGTGAGGGCTGCCTATCTTCGGCGCGCTGTCGCGCCGCCCGGTGCCTCCGCCGAGCTCCCATCGGAGTTCGCCCCTTCGGAGGAGGCCGGACAGCATGCCTGCTACCAAAAACTTCAGCAGGGGCCCCGTGCATGCACATGGAAGACAGCACGAGCTCCCCACGCGCATCAGAGGGGTATGACGCTAGGAGGCGAACGCGGGATGTGCTGCATGGTATGTCAGCTCACGCTTACAAGCGAATGTATCATATGTTGCACGACCTTCTCAGCACACCTTCACATCGCAGCAGCTCGGAGATCACGCGCGTGCAAGCTCGACCAGACCTGGGCCCCGCACCCCCTCATTGCCCAGAAGAGCTTCTCCTGTCCGATCTGCCAGGCGTCCTTTGAAGAGCACGCCGAGCTTCGAAGCCACCTCCGTAGACATTTTCCTCAAGATGTCTTGCGGGCTCGCAAGCTGTCCTTACCGGCGCGCCCTGCACCTGCTCGCGATGCCCACGCTGCTCCCATCGGCAGCGAGTGCACCTCAGGGGCCGGTCTGGCGTGCCCCGCGGGGATCCCCCCCCATGTCTGGCAGCGGTGGCAAGGCGAGGCAAGGCAAGGCAAAGCAAGGCGGTCTGACCAGCGGATCGACCCCAAGAAGGCCCCCATCGCCAAAGTCCGACGCAGGAGGGGTGCGACATGCAAGCCGAAGGCGGCGCCCAGGATTTTGAACGACATGCGCGACCTCATTCTCACCCTGCTGCGGGCGACCTACCAGAACACGAAGCAGATCAGGGAGCTCAAAATGTGCGTCATCACGATGGTGAAGGTCAGCGACGCGGACCCGCTGGCGGATGCGATCGAGCAGGACAGTCGCAACTACGCGCGGGCCATTCGCCAGGGAGGAGAATCCCACGGAAGGGCCCCCCCCGCCCCAGGCGCAGCGATGGCGGCGTTGGAGGCGATGGTCCAGCAGGACATCGGCTCCAAGAGCAAGACCGATCTCGCGGCCACCATAGAGCGGATCAGCGCCATGGACCAGCACCAGGCGCAAGACATCTCCCCACCTATGCAAGCTCGTGAACGCCTACAGGAGCTGCCAGGCCAAGATACTATTCAACTGCTGGGACTACGAGATCAGGCAGTGCATCATGGGGGCGCTCCGCGACGCCGACAAACCAGCTTGTGCGGGGCCAGCGCCAGCAAAAATCATGGAGGACGAGCTGGCCCTCCGGATGGGCGCGCTTATGGACGAGCTCTAGATTGGGCGTCAGCACTGCTCGCTAGACCATCAACCGCGCCGCCCCCCCCCCACCCCACCCCCCGAGTGGCTTCGCGCGCGCTTGCCCGCAGGGGCCGCGCTGCTGCTTGCGGGAGATGGCTTACCGAGCTGCCCTGCAGACAGCCCGGCTGGGGGGTGACTGCGCCTGATGAACCGTTCATCACTAGTGAGTCCATGAGAAGACTGAAAGCCACCGACGTTTCGACGGAGAACTACACCTTGCCACCTCTTCCCTCACCGACATCTCCGCCTACGCCAGCGCCGACTCCAGCTACGTGCACCCCGCCACCGACGGCATCAGCAGCAGCAGCAAAAACAAAGCCGCACGATGAGGCTGACGCCAGAATGAGCCCACCAGCGCCCCACCAGCGCACAGGGCCAGCTCGCGAGAGGCGCGAGGGGCCCACCAGCATAATCGGCACCCTCCCCTCGACATCCTGCCCCCCGCCGCCGAACTCTTCTGCTGCCTCCATGCCGTGCACTTCTTCTCCCCCTCATCCTCCGTCCTGCGGCGCCGGCCCATCCCTGCTGACAGCTCGAGGGAGAGGTCGGGGCCGTGGCCGGAGCCGTGGCATGGGGACACATTGCGAGGTGAGCTGGGTTGTGGGCCCACCGCTTTCCCGATCGCTGGACCGCTCACAATCACGCGAGCGGCGCCCTAGAAAAATAATTGCTTTTTTGAGGGCGAGCACCGTCTAGGTTCAATCCGTTTTCACTCGGGAGTTGTTGTGATCTTGGAACGTCGGACATGTTGTGTTGAATGAGTGAGATACACATACATGTATAGTATGGAATAGTATGTGTTCCCTTGTATTATGTAAAGGATTGTCAGAGTCTCTGCTAGTTCCGGGCCAATTGCATCACAATAGGTTATGATATATTCAGTCATGATTTCTATTGCCATGTGCCCTGTTGTCGAATGGTTTTCGCCCCATTCCGCCATTGTGGCCGGGTTGCGGGTATGAAGCATTATGGATGTCCGCTGGCATATCGTGGGGAGCCTTTTTCGGGGGCCTCTTGGAGGCAGTTTGGATGCCTCTTGGGAGCCGTTTGGGGGCATCTCTGGGCCTGTCTTGGGCGTGTTTTTGGTTCTCTTTGGGGGCCTCTTGGGGGCCTCCGAGGACCCTGGGCGCATCTTGGGGCCGTTTGAGGGTTTCTCGGGACGGAAGGCTGGGATATTCTGTCTGTGTTCCCTCCCTGGGCCCCCTTTTTGGGCCGTCGTGTGTCTTTGTTTGGGCTGTTTTTGGCAGTTTTGGGGCCCTCTTGGGCTGGCTTGGGGCCCTTTTGCTGTTCTTTGGGCCGTCCTGGAACGTCGGAAAGCCGAAAAGAATTCGACAATATTTCAAACGCCCGAGCAATATGAATGATGTTCCTTGTTGGGGCCTTCTTAGGACACGCCCACTCCGTGCCAAGAGGCACGGTGGCGGATGTTGCAGCTATGGCTCATGATCGTCTATTGTCTCATTGCATGGTCTCTCCTCTGATGTCCTAGTCTGGGATGCGATCCTCTCTTTACATCTACGCGGTCTCATCCTAGTTCGTGTTGTTCCGATTTCCGTGATGTATGTATTGGGTCAGCATGATCGATTAAATTGCGCTGTGGTGTGCCATGACAGATTCCTGTATGTGTCGTACTTTACCAGTCGCGTGGGTCATGATATGCTGTGGTATGTGTTGTTGTGTTTGTGTTTGTGTCTATATGGTTTAGTGTATGGCATATTGTGCTATGGCATGGTTGGCAATCATATGCCTCGTCATGTGCTATGTCGTCATATCCCCTGTGTTGTTACGTGGTATGTTACACTCGTTTCAGTTACGCGCTGGTCCTTTTACTACTGTTACGTAGTAGTGGGTTCATCTATGATATGTGATGTTGTACACGAATTTTCCAATTCGGCAATTGGATAATCGATTATTTAATCGTTTCGCTCATTCCGCCGGCCCTGGAGCGCTATTTGGGGCCTCTTGGGGCCGTCTTGGGGCTTCTTGGGGGCTTTTTGGGAGCGTCTTGGGGCTCCTTGGCGGCGTATTGGGCTGCCTCTTGGGGGGCTCGTGGGGGCCCCTTGGGGCGGGAGGGGGGGTAGTCGTTGGCAGCCCCCCCCTCGGAGGCCACGATCCTCGCGAGGGGTGGCGAAAAATAGCCTCCCCCCTGGGGATCGCCTGGGGGTCAGCCGGGGATCGGCAGGGGTACTTTTCGTCCGTTGCCCCCCAGGGGCCGCCCCGCGCGCGCGAACTAGAAATATTATTAATTAGTTACCGGAGATCTTAGCGCGCCTCTGGCCCGTTGGGCCGGCGAATTGTTTGTGTTGCTCCCTTCTCTTATGTTACCTTGCGCGTGGCCTGAACAGTGTGTGTCGAATGGGCCTGAACAGTGTGAACCTATGGCGGGGGGTCTAACGTGTGCCATGTATGCGGTGCAAGCTGTGTTGTGCAATGAGTATTGTGCTATCTACGGCTTGCACGAGATGGGACATGATCTATATGGTGCGCAACGAATGCGGTTCACTCCATTCATCCTACGTTGTACAAAATCTATGTATATGTGTGGTGTTATCTTCGTGGTGTTATATATGTGGTGCAACCTACGTGGTGCAATACATGCTGGGTTACCTGTTGGTGCACCCTATGTTGTGCAACACATGTTGTGCAATCTATGTTGTGCAGTCAACGTGGTGCAATCTATGTGGTGCAATTAATTTATGTTCGCAGTGAGTTGCCCACTCCACTGCTCGCGCAAACATCCCACCCACCCACCCGCAACTTGGTTTGTAAAATCTCTTAAGACCGTGACGGTGGGTACCAAATGGCACTTGGCAACGACAGCGACGCCGACAGCGACAACGACGACGACGACGCCGACGCCAACGACGACGACGAAGACGACGACGACGTCGCCAACGAAAACGACGACGAGAGAGGAGGGAGGACGACGACGGCGACAACGACGACAACGACGACAACGACGACAACGATGAGGGAGGAGGGAGGACGGCGACGACGCGAACGACGAAGAAGGAGGAAGGACGGCGACGCCGACGACGACAACGACGAGGGAGGAGGGAAGACGACGACGACGACGACGACGACGACGACGACGACGACGGCGACGACATAGGAGGGACGACGACGAGACGCCGACGACGGACGACGACGACGACGAGGGAGGAGGAGGAAGGACGAGCACGGCGACAACGACGACGGAAACGACCACGACGCCAAAGAGGACGACGACGACGAACACGAGGAAAGACAGAGGACGACGTAGGCGACGACGACGACGACGCGGGAGGAGGGAGCACGGCGACGACGACGACGACACAAGAGCGCGCGCGCACGCTTTTGTTGAAAATCCGTGTTGCGAAACCTTGCTTTTTTGTGGGAGTTTTGGACACACGATGTTGAACTCCTTCCGAAGCCGATGGGTTTTGAAGGATTTCGGCATACGCGCGCGACGACGAGCGCGTCTGCACTTCGTCTCATTTTTTGCAACGGGTTCTCGCGACGGCACACGCGCAAGGGCGTTCGACTGATTTCGACATGAGCGCGGGCGAAGCTCGTTTGGTAGCATTTAATGAAAAATTTGAAAAACCTATGGTTTCCTTAAGATGTCGCAAGAGCTCGTGCGTAAGCTTTTTTAGCAAATCAGTGTTGCGAAACCGTGTGTTTCTGTATGTACTATGGGAACTCGATTGCGAATCTTCCGGCACCGAAGGTTTTTGGAGGATTTCGGCATGCGCGCGCGACCACGCGCGCGTGCGCACTTCGTCCTATTTGTTGCAAGGGGTTCGCGAAACAAGTCTTACGTTAGAACAAAACATGTCCCCGCTGATTGTTTTTAGGGAACCTCAGGGGGAGCGATACGGGCCCCCCTGGGATAATGTAAATTCATTTAGGATGGCCATGTGGTCGAAATCATGTATGATTTACATACCCGAAAGGGGGGTGGATAACGCCGGGGGGGGGGTAGAGCTTATATTCTTTAGAAAGGAGAACCTATGTGGCGCAGGCTTTGTGAGACAATATAAGAGTTGCAATCTACGTTGCAAATGAAGGAGCGACGGGGCGGCGACGGCGACAACATAGCCGCCAGGACGCCACATTTGCTCAGACGGCGGGCGGCGACGAGGTTGCGACGGGGCGGCGAGGGCGACAACACAGCCGCCAGGCCGCCGCCGCCAGGCAGCCGCCAGTTCCTGGTAATGCTGTTGTTTCGTACCATGTCATGGTCTGTCCTGTAGTCGTAATCCTGTTCTGTAGTCGTAACGGCGTGACGTCGAGACGACTCAACTTCGTGAAACCGTGACGCCGTGCAATGTGTCGAAGATTCGAGTCGGAGCGTTCAAGGACCACCAGTGGTCTTTGGGGTATGGCCGCCGAGATATCCAGCGTGGGTGAGATGGGTGGGGAGCATCGCCCTTCAATCTAATAATCGGTCGCTTTTGCTCCCCATTGCATCGTACTGTAAGATGTTATATTCGGACGTGCTGTACAATGTTATACTGTGATCGGATATGTTGTGGTCTGCTATTTTAGGTTGTGATCTGTTCCACACTATGTTCCTACAATGTTGGTTGGGCTGTTCGGTTATGCCGTGATCTCTTCTATGCTGGTGGTTTCAACTTTGCTTTGTTCCCTTACGATGTAGCATCTTCAATAATGAATCAAGGGGGGTCACTATGTGTTGCGATGTTGCCTTATGTTCCGCCTTACTCTCTCCTACTCGCTCCTTCTAACAGAATCCTGCTAGATTGTGCAAGTTTGTGGTACGATTGGGGGTGCAATTGTCGATGTTATCCTTTTGTATGGAGTAGTACGTAGTCCGCTATATTATGTTTGACTGCGTACAGTCGAATGCGAATTACGCGGATACTCGTAGTGGTAGGCGTCGCAGTAAAGGTGAGGCGAGGGGCGGGACACTCGGGACACTGAGTGGTCCTGGGGATCTGGCGGCCGCGGCATGCAGGGTGGACGCCGGTAGTAAAGAGCTAGGCGGGGGGGGGATTCTCGGGATACTGGTTGGGCCTGGGGATTTGGCGGCCGCAGCATGCAGGGTGTGCGGTGGCACAGAGGGGCGAATGTTATGGCGAAGTACTCGGGATACTGAGTGAGCATGGGGATCCGGTGGTTGCGGTATGCAGGGTGGGCAGGCCGGGAGGTCTGTTCTTGAAGTCTAAAAGCCCAAACCTGTTGGGTGGGAGATTGTGACCATCCTCCACATTCGTCCTCAGCCTTCATGTTCTTCGTCGCAGACATTCGGTACCCGCCCGCTTCCTGGAGGGCTGGACTTGGGTAGGAAGCCGATTGCCCGTGCCCCGATCGCTTGACTGGGCGCTACCCGTGATTGTCTCTTCTCCATGTCGGGAACGGGAGCGGTAGCGGGCACATATTTGGCCATAGTGCAGGAGGGCAGTCAAGACAATCGGATGTCCCGTAGCTAACTTACCCCAGGTCCAGGTAGTTGTTTGCCGAATCCTCTCCCGCTTTCTCGGCTGAGTAGTGGCTTCCCAGAGATCAGCATCCTTCAACCTATCCCCGTCCCCATTGGGCCATTGTATATCAGCCCAGCCATCCCACCACCCCAGCTGGAGGTAGGCGCCTCGAAACCCGAAGGGAACAGCCCATATCCCCATCTAGGTGGTTAAACCAGGCAGTTGGATGAGAGACCACGCCAGTGGGGAGAGGGATTGGTCAAGCGATGTTCAAGGGAGGTACCCATCCAATCTTCTTCTTGCTCTGTTCCCTCGTGCCCGAAGTGAGCACCCATCACACCGACCTCCACACGACGCGATCGGCGCCCGCCCGTCCGAGGTCAAATCCGGCACAGCCTAAGAAGACAAAGGCTGGGCGTCGCGAAATGGGGGTGATTCAAGAGGGGGATCGAGGGTTGCGGGACAGGGTCCCTACAGTCGGGCGGGGTTGGGGCAGGGATAAAGCGTTCCAGAGCGTTTTGGACAGCTTTTAACGCGTTCCGAATGCTCTGAGAAGGCCACGGCGCCCGATAAATCCTCCAGAGACGCTGGATCTCAGAGACCCTTGATCCCTGTCCTATGTTGTCCGTGTCCTGGCCTCGTCTTAAAGAGAGGCCCCAAAGAGATCAAGAGGTCCCATGGGGCCCCGAAGGTTTCCGACCGAAAGGTTCGCCGTTCTCCCCCCCCCCCCCCATCTATTGCCCTCCCATTGAGCAGCCCGAGAAGGCCACCACCACTACCCCAGCCGTGGCCAACGCGACCCACATCGCGGCCAACGCCACCGCGATCCACACCGTGGCCAAGGCGACCCCCACCGTGGCCAACGGCACCGCGGGCGACAACACCAGCGCCAGGAGACCGCCACGCCTCCCCGCCGCTGGGCCTGCCTCTGCCGCTGCTGCGCACTGCCCCCCGAAACGCCGCACGGGCCCAGGGCTTCCCGCTATGCTCGTCCCAATCCTCGTCTTTGCTTTGGCTGGCCCAGCCCGTGGGGCGCGCGCCCGAGCTCTGGGGCCCTGCTTCCAAGGACAGGGTGGCGGCTGCCCGCGGCCCTGTCTTCTAAGGGCAGTGGCTCAGACCGCTACTAGCAACGGAAGCGCCGGGGTCGCGTTTGCCTCCGGGTTTGGCCCTGGGCCGCTGCACACTCGACCCCCACGTCGCAGCCATGCGGCTCGGCCTGGCTTCGGGAGGTCAGGGGTGGCCGTAACGGTGAGATCAAGTCTTGTCGGTGGTATGGCATGCAGTGTGTTCTGTGCAGTGCCAGCAGCGCAGTCAGGTTCTCTGAAGAGATTGCGAAGATCCACGAGGTCCTGTGCCCGAGGAGGGGCCTCCCCGCTAGCCCCGCGAAGGATCCCCGATGCCCGTGCTTCGGACCGTGCGCGCTGTAATGAAGAAATCTCCGCGGCTGGCGTGACGCGGGTGCCTTGATGGCTTCGATCGCGACGGTTGGAGGGCAGAGGAAGTCGATATACATACGGCGTTTTCTAGAAGGGCATCGCCTTCGAGGGTCGAAAGAGTTGACATCTTTTGTTCAGCGGAAGGTGTGGAAAGCCCTGCAGAAGCCAGCGGAAGGCCGCCGCAAATAGTTACTCCCCCCAGTGATGACCACTTCTTATGGTCAGGATGTCTGCAGTCTGCCGCCATACATCTTTATACCTGTATGTAGCACACCGCAGTTGTGGATACGAGTGAGGGGACGGGCGCGCGGTGGGTCGCAGGTGTGTCGCGAGCGAGTCGCGGGTGGGTCGCAGGATGGGTCGCTGGTGGGTCGCGGGCGGGTCGCGGGCCGGGTCGCGGCCGGGACGACAAGAACAAACAACATATTACAAACAACAACCACCCCCCACCATTACCACCACAACAACAACGGCAGCATCATCAACAAGCGCAACAACAACAACAGCCACACTAACAATCAAAACAACCACAACAACAGCAAGACTCATTCTAAGACTTTTCGCTCTTATTTGGCCGTGTGTCATTCAAAACGAGTTCCCACACCCTCGATACCCGCCCTTTTTGTCTTCAATCACACGCCCTTTGAGGGGATTATTTCCCGTTGTGGGGGGCGGCGGGCTCAGACTGGCGGGCAAACCTGAACGGGCGAACAATCCTTCGTGGGCGTACATGTGCCCGCCATTGGGGTTGGTGTGGGCCCTGCAAGAAGAGGAGGGGGAGAACGAGAGATAGTGGGAGGAAGGGAGGGGGAAGGACGAAGGAGGAGGGATAATGCCAGGAGAGAAGGAGCGAAGAGGAGGGCGGCTGATTAGAGGCAGAGTGAGAGAGAGAGAGAGAGAGAAAAAAAAAAAAAACATATCAGAGAGGTAGAGAAAGAGAGAGAGAGGGGATAGAGAGAATGAAACAGGGAGGGGGGAGACAGGAGAGGGGAGGGAGAAGGGAGGAGGGAGAGGAGGGAGAGGGGATAGGGCAGAGAGGGATAAGGATGAGGGAAAAGAGGAGAGAGAGAGAGAGAGAGAGAGAGAAGGGAGGAGAGGAGGGAGGAGAGAGGAGGGAGAGGGAGGAGGAGCAGGAAGATAAGAGCGTGAACGTTCGAGGAAGTCCTAGGCGAAAGCGTCGTTCCTGAAGGAAGCCTCGGGCGGGAGCCCACGACTGGCGGGCGATCCCCTGACGGGCGGGTCGGGCGGGTGGGACATTCAAGCGGGATGCCTGAGTATGGCGAGAGCGCGATTACTAAGTAAATTGTAGCGGCGTTCTTGGCGAAGCGTGTTTCCTGAACGTCGAAAATGCGATCTTTGAATACATTGCATGGAAGTCACAGGCGAGAGCGCAATTCCTGAATAACATGTGAGGGGTTCTCTGGCGGGAGCGAGGGTTTTGAGTAGATTGCGAGGAAGGGTTTTTTTCTCAATTGCGAGGGAGTCTCAAGCGGGAGCGCCGTTCCTGAGTAAATTGTAGGGAAGTCTCAGATGGGAGCGGGGGTCCTGACTAAATTGCGAGGAGGTCGCAGGCGGGAGCACCGATCCTGAGTAAATTGTGAGAAAGTCTCAGGAGCGGGGGTCCTGAGTAAATTTGGAGGAAGTCTCTAGCCGGAGCCGTTGTTGTTGTTGTTGTTGTTGTAATCCGGGGGGCCAGGGGCCCAGTTTGAGCACGACGACATTCCCTGTCAAAAAGCCGGGTGCGAGCGTCGAGGGGTACACTTTGATTGAGAAAAACAGCATGCACCGGTGAGGGGGGATCAACAATAATTAAACAAAACAATCAATTTAAGACTGTTCGCTCCTAGCCTGCTCGCGTGCCATTTATCACGTATTTCCCAAAACATAGGTTCCTGCCCTCTTTCTCTTCGATCGCACCCCCTTGGGGGCATATCTTCCTAACCTGCCACGTGCATTTTGCGCTGCCCTTAAAACAGGGGAAGAGTAGACGGATCAAAAAGGGAGGGACAAAGGATGGAACACGCGAGAAATTACCAGGAGATGGGGCTAAGAGCAGAAAACACGATGCAGAACCAGACGGACAGAGCGGGTGGGCGGCCCCCAGCGGGAGGGTCGGGAAGGCGGGCCCAGGCGGAAAGGTTGGACAGGCGGGTTGTTGAAGCGTGCGTCTTGCATGGATCGCGAGGAAGTCTTGAGCGATGGCGCGATTCCAAAGTAAATCGTGAGAAAAGCCGAAGCGAGATCGTAAGGTGATTCCTGAGTGTCGAGGGCGCGGCATCTGTCGTGATTCCTGAGTGTCGTGTCAATTCTTGAGTGATTCCTGAGTGATTCCTGAGTGTCGCGTCGATTCCTGAGTGTCGAGAGCCACGCGAGAGCGCGATTCCTGCATAAATTGTGAGGAAGAGTTGCTGTGGAAGTAGTATCAGGCTGGAGCCGTTGTTGTTGTAGCCGGGGGGCCAAAGACAGAGTTTGAGCAGGAAATTGTTCCGTGATAAAACAAGGTGCGAGCCCCGATGGGGGGCATTTGGATTGAACAAAAAACAGTGTGCACCAGCAGGCGGTGATCAACAATAATTGTTCTTCAAGGCTGAAAATTCAATCATATTTTCAAAACTGTTCGCTCCTACATCTGCCCGCGTGCCATTCAACGCGTAAATCCCACATGATCGGTACCCGCCTTCTTCGTCTTCGATCGTAACCCCCTTGGGGGCTCATCTTCCTTACCTGCCGCGGGTAGTTGGCGCATCCCCTAAAGCGGGGGAAGGAGGGGTGGAGTGGATGGATAAGGGGGAGGGGGGATGATGGAACGCGATAACATGTTTCAGGAGGAGGGTTAGGAGCAGCATCGCAAGCGGAAGAACCAGCCTGGCATTTTCGGCGGGCGGACCCTAACGGGCAGGTCGGGCGGGCGGGCCCAGGCGGCCAGGTCGCGTGCGGGTCGGTAAGGCGTCAGCCCATCATGAAAGAAGTTTCGATCGATAAGGCGATTCCCAAGTAACCCGTCAGGTAGTCCATTGCGAGAACGCGATTTGTGAGTTTTTAGGGGCGCGGTGCCCTAATACATTGTAAAGGACTGCCACGCGAGAGCGCGATTCTTGGAGACATTATCAAGAAGTCCGCGCGAGAGCGCGAATGTGAACTACACTGTGAGGAAGTATCCGGCGGGAGCCAGTGTTGTTGCAAACCGCAGGCCAGAGGCGCAGTTTGGTGACCACAGATTTTCTCTGACAAAAACAACGCGCGCACCCCGGGAGGAGCATTTTGTTTGAAAGTATGCAATGGGCATTTGGCGGATCCACAAGAACATTTTTCTTCAGAAATGAGCACTCAAGAACCACGTCAACAACAACAACAACAACCATTGTAATACTGTTCGCTTTGATCTGTACGCGGGCCATTCAACACATGTCCCAAAGCCTCGATACCCACCCTCTACGTCTTCGATCGTACCCCCTTGGGGGGATATATCTGTCTCACCTTCAACGTGTAGTTTTTGCAGCCCCTCAGGCAGGGAAGGAGAAGACGAATGGGTGGAAGGAACAAGGGGCAGGGAGGAGGATGGAGCACGAGAGAGAGTAGCAGGGGGGGGGGCTAGGAGCAAGAAAAAACGTGGCAGAAGCCGACGGGCAGATCGAGTGGGTAGACCCCAACAGGCGGGTCGGGAAGGCGGGCGTGCGGCCCGCATGAATCGCGACGAAGTCTCGAGCGATAGCGCGATTCCCAAATTCATCGTGCGGGAAACCGCAGCGAAAGCGTGATTCCTGAGTATCGAGGACGCGGCATCTGAATACATTGTGAGAACGTCCCACGCGAGAGCGCGATTCCGGTATACATTGACAAATTCCCGCGCGGGAGCTCGATTTTGAAATAAAACGTGAGGAAGTATCCGGCGGGAGCGGGTGATGTTGCAACTCCGGGGCCAGGGGCCCATTCTGGTGACCCTTCATTTCCCCTTGTAAAAAAGAAACAAGGTGTGAGTCCTGGGAGAAGCACTTTACTTGAAAGAAATAAATCTGCCCAAGAGAGGGGATCAACCATAATTATTCGGTAGAATTGAGAATTCAACAGCAACAACACTAACAACCACATTCACAACATCAACAACAGCAGCAACAACCACAACAACATCAACACCAGCAACAATAACAAAAACATCAGCACCAACCAACAACACCAATCATTTTAAGATTGTTCGCTTCGATGTGCTCGCGTGTCATTCAACACGTATATCCCAAACCCTCGATACCCGCCCTCTTCGTCTTTGATCGTTCCCCCCTTTGGGGTATATCTCTCTTACCTGCAACATGTTTTTTTGCTCAGCCGCTAAGGCAGGGGAGTGGAGATGACGGATGGAAAGGAGGGACAAGGGGCAGACGATTTGTGGAAGCGTGCGTCTTGCATGAATCGCGGGGAAGTCTTAAGCGATACCGAAATCACAAATACATCGCGGGGAAGTCCACAGCGTTAGTGTGATTCTTGAAAGTCGATGGCGCGGCGCCTGAATAAATCGCAAGGGCGTCTCACGCGAGAACACGAATCGGGTGTGAACGGTTAAGAAGTCCCGCACGAGAGCGCGAATACAATGTGGGGATGTATCAGGCGGGCGCCATTGTTGGTGTTGTAAGCTGGGGCCCAACAGCGCAGTTTGGTGACCCTTCGGTTTCCGTTTTTCTTTACCACAAAAGGTCGAACCCGAGGAGAAGCATATTACATGAGAGAATACAAAGGCGACCGGAAGGGGGGTCTCAACAATCATGATTGTTGAGAAGCGAGAATTCAACGACCAATACAACAACAGTCAATTTAATAGTGTTCGCTCTTACTCGCTCGCGTGCCATTCAACACGTATGTCCCAAACCCTCGATATCCACCCCCTTCGTTTTCGATTGAACCCCTTTCAAGAGATACCTCTCTTCCCTGCAACGTGTATTTCGTGCAGCCCTCAAGGAAGGAAGAGAGGACATATGGACGGAAGGGACAATGGGGAGGGAGGATGGAGCACGAGAGAGTAGCAGGGGGGGCCAGGAGCAAGACGACAGTTGGCAAAAGCAGACGGGCAAATCGGGCGGGTAGACCCCGACGGGCGGGTCGGGAAGGCGGGCCCAGGCAGCCAGGTCGAGCAGGCGGGTTGCTGAAGCGTGCGTCCTGCATGAACCGTGACGAAGTCTCAAACGATAGCGCGATTCCCAAATACATCGGGCTGACATCAACAGCGAGAGCATGATCCCTGAGTGTGGAGGGCGCGGCCCTTAAATACATTGCGAGGAAGCACCACGCGAGAGCTCGATTCCGGTACTGTATAACTTGTGAGAAGCTCCCGCGCGAGAGCGCGATTTGGAAATATATTTTTTTGAAAATATCAGGCAGGGGACCGCTGTTGTTATACATCGGGGGCGAGGGGCCCATAATGGTGACCCTTACGTTCCTTTGTGGAAAACAGGGTGCGAGCCCGGGAACAGCACTTTAATTGAAAGATGCAATGGCTATCGGGCGGCGGAACCAGCAACATTTATCATTTAGAAGTTACAATTCAACAACCCTGACGACGACAACAACAACGACACCACCACCAACAACAACAACAGCAACAACGACAGCATTAGCAACAACAACAGCAACAACAACAGCAATGACAACAACGATCCGCACCGCGGAAACCTACAGCCACGCACCCAGGGACAATCAATGACCGCTCGGCCGTCTCACTCTGATCTCTGATACACATATATATATATATATACCTGTATGGATGTATGCATATATGTGAATTATCCATTCGCGCACAAAGAAGCGTGTGGGGGTTGGCCGAAACATCTGTCGATTCAGATCGTTTTGGAGATGCCGAAAAGGGCGTTTCAGGGAAACGCGCCGGTTTCGGCTTGATCTGGAGCCCCCCACGCAGGGGCCCCAGACATTCATGTTACCCGCTCTCGCTCTTGCGAGCAGCACCGATGTCGAGCACTTCCGCCCGCGCACACACACAACACACTAACAACACATACACACACACACACACACACACACACACACACACACACACGCTTTGCGTCCACCCTCCCCAGAGGCAGCCGAACAAGACGGCCTCCAAGCGGGGGCTGCTGCGCGTCTCGCCGGCCACAACGGCCGCGCCCGCGGGCTCCGAGCCGGGGGCTAAGCCTTGCCTTCATGGCCGAGGGGGATGGGGCGGGGAGGGGAGCTTTCGAGCAGGTTGTAAAAGGGGGTTGGCCTACATGGGGGGTGAAGCAAGGGACCCTGAATGGGCCGAGTCTCTGAGTCTGTGCACCTGAATTGCCGCAGGTTTTTTCCGCGCCATTTTTCGAGCCGGATTCATCTGAGGGTTCCAGGGCCCGAATTTTTTTCGGAACAGCTAGTTGGGAAAATCATTGCAACACCCAAAGCTGAGGGTTTCCGACGTTTTTTCTGTTGTTGTTGTTCCGTTTTCTTTTGATCTTGGTTTCAGGCTCCGTTTTCGGGCTCCAGGACCATCAGAAATTTGATCCAGGGCGAGAAACTGGCCCTGGGGAAGGATTCGGCATCTATGTTGCTGTGCAATGGAGCGATCATATCGGAGGAGCCGAGGGGGGGCGAAGAGGGGACCAGTGGCAACGCCAGGGAAGGATAGGCTCGGGGGTCCATTTATCGCAGACAGGGGCCTGACAGCCCACCCCACCCAGGAACGTACGGATTCGCGATCGAGGACCGATGCGCCCCCCTCTGAGCCTCCCCTTGCAACGCTCCCCCTCTACAGTTCCCTGTCTGTTCCCCCTCTACAGTTCCCCGTCTCACGCTACCCCTTTTACAGTTCCCCGTCCAACGTTCCCCTCCGGGGAGCTCTGCGTCTGTGCACCCGTCCCTCCTTCGTTAACTTGCTGCGAGATGCCGTCTTGGTCGAAGACTGGGGAACCCATCCTGCCCCTCCTCTTTAATGCAGGACGGTGATTGAGAAATTACAAGGGGTCGTGTTCGCGTGGCGGCGCCCACGACAATTATCAGAAAATCGGGCCCCGGCCAGGAAACTACTTTTTCATCGTTCCCTCCCGCCCGCTTGGGGCGCGCGCCTGGACAGCCGACGGGCCAGACGGAGCCGAAGCGAAGCGGAAGCCGAAGATTCGGACACCATTTTGTTGGTCGTTCCCCCCACATCATTCTATCCGTCGTCATCTTACATTTCCCAGATGGAACAAGCAGCCGGTCATATCCCAAGGATCAGCAGGGGGAGATCCGGATCTTCGGCCAAAGTTTCCCGCATAGCAGCAGCAGCAGTAGCAGCAGCAACAGCAACAGCAGCAGCAGCAGCAGCAGCAGAAGCAGCGGCAGCAGGCGGCGGGGGAGCAGCAAGGACAACAGCAGCAGCTCGACGAGGAGGGAGGAATAAAGAGGGAGGAGGAGGAGGGAATGGGAGGGAGGGAGGGAGGGAGGAGGAGGAGGAAGAGGAGGGAGGAGGAGGAAGAGGAGGACCAGGGAGAAGCAGGAGGGAGGAGGAGGAGGGAGGAGGCGGGAAGAGGAGGGAGGAGGAGGAAGGAGGGAGGAGGAGAGACGAGGTAGGGGGAGGGAGAAGGAGGAGGAGGAGGAGGGAGAGGGAGAGGGGAGGAGGGGGGGAGGGGGACTACGTTGCCACTCCTCGGCCTCGGGGGGCCCAGCGAGGAACCGCGGCGAGCGGCGGTCCAGGGGAGGAGCTGCCGCCCGTGCGGCCGTTGCTGCTCCCGCGCCTCCGCCCCTCCTCGGCGCCCTTCCGTCTCTCTTTCACTCCTCGCCGAGGAGGGGCGGAGGGGGGGAGGGAGGGAGGGAGGGGAAGGAGGAGGAGGAGGAAGAGGAGGAGGAGGAGGAGGAGGAGGAGAAGGAAGGCGGAACGAGGAGGAAAAATGAGAAGTAGGAAGGATGCGGACGCCAGAAGGAAGAGGGTCGATGAGAATGAGAGGAGAGCGAGGGAGAAGGAGAAGGAGGGACAGGAGAAGACGAAACAGAAGAAGAAGAGGAGAAGGAGAATAATGAGGAGGAGGAGGAGGAGGAGGAGGAGGAGGAGGAGGAGGAGGAGGAGTAGGAGGAGGAGGAGGAGGAGGAGGAGGAGGAGGGAGAGTCCACGGAGTTGCAGTACGACGCCGCTCGTCACGAGTCCTCTCTCCACGAGCCCCTGCAACTGCAAGCGTTCCTTGTCACCTATGGGCGTGCCCCCAGCTACCAGACGAGCGCCTCGAGGGCCCTCCGTGCAGGCGAGGACCCCGCTGTGAAAAGGAACCGCCTGTCCATATGAGGCGTTGCGCAAAGGGCCTCGCCTTCGAGGGCCGAAGGAGTTAACATCTGTTCCTCGGCGGACGGCGGCGGAATGACGGCGCAAGGTGGCGGAAGCAAACGAGCGCGGCTCCGCCGGCGGAAGCCAGCAGAAGCTCGGCGGAAGGCGGCGGAAGTAAAAGATGCGTCCCCAAGGGGTGTTCTTTTTTTGGGATATTCGAGTTTCCAGGACCGGTCATATGTCTCGACTAAGAATTACAAAACCATGCCGAGACTCTTTTCAATGAAATGGCAAGGGTTGATCACATGCTGGAAAGGAACCGCCTTCCACCCAGGAATTGATTCCATCCAAGCCTTCAACTGTCCTGTCACAGAGCGCCCAGGGACAGCCCTCCAACCGCTGTCGCACAATGGAGCCTGAGGAACTCTGAAGCGGGAGCTCCATTCTGACAAACTACCGCCCTGCATCCATGTAATTCGGAAAGCACTTTAGGCTTGTGGTAAGCGGCGCCGAGGCGAGAGCCACACGTTGAACAAGTACCGCCGTCCATCCGAGCAACTTCCCGAGTTTGTTGGACGAATGTGCGTTGCGCTGAGGCGGGAGTCACATTTGAAAACGATCCGCTTTCTCTGTATAGCCGCTGGAAGCTACGAATGTGCGCTGCGCGACTCCCAGAGCCAACTCCTGGAGCACCGCATTTTGAACAGCCGCCGCCGTCCATCCATGGAGTCGTTGGAGAGTGCAGGAATTGTTCCAGCCATCCTGTGGCGTCGGGTCCTCGTTCTGAAGAGGCAGCGCCCCGTGTCCCTCCTTTCCTCCCCCTACTCCTACTCCTACTCCTACTCCTCCTCCTCCTCCTCCTCCTCCTCCTCCTCCTCATCCTCATCCTCCTCTCCTCTCCTCCTCCTTGGCATCGTTCGAACGTGTGCATTTTTTCTCGGCGAGGACCATCGAGGAGCATCCTCGACCATCGGGCCAAACAAACACGCGCGAAACCAAACAAATTCACGGAAAAAGTCGTCCGAGCGACGGCGAGACTCCCTCCTCTTGGCACACTGTCAGCACACCCTTCACACGCCTCGTGCCCCCGTTGGAGGGTCCCTACGCGTCCCCCCCCGCAACATGTTGGCACATCTCTCACGCGTTCCCTGGCCCCATAGGGAGCTCCACCGCAGGCCCCGGTGGCAAGGTTCACATGCGGCATCCCGCCCTATGCCGGCACACCCTCACACGTATCGTGCCCCCATACGGAGCGCCACCAAAGGCCACAGTGGAGGGGTCCACATGCGTTCCCCCGCCCCATGTCGGCACACCTCTCATACGTTCCGTGGCCCTTTCGGGAGCTCCACAGAAGGCCTCAGTGGCAGGGTACGGGTCCGTCTCCCCGGTCCACATCGGCACACTCCTCACGCGCTTCCTGGCCCCTACAGGGAGCTCCTCCGCCGAGTGCCCCAGTGGCAGGGTCCACATGCGGCTCCCCCCCCATTTCGGCACACACCACATACGTTTCGTGGCCCCTACAGGGAGCTTCGCCGAAGGCCCCAGTGGCAGGGTCCACATGCGCCGGGCCGCAACATGTCGGCACACCCCTCACATTTTTCGCGGTCATCTAGCGAGCTCCATCGAAGGCCCCAGTGGCAGGGTCCACATGCGTCCACCCCGCCCCATTCCGGCACACCACTAACACGTTCCGTGGCTCCATAGGGAGCGCCACCAGAGACGATTGTCACAACTGCATCACTCACAACTGCATATGGTTGGGTCCTTCTCCAGGGTAATTCTTCAGCGACATGGACCCATAATCCTCTGTACAGCGAAAGATGTGTTTGAAGTCACGGATGCGTCTGTCACGGAGTAGTTCTTGAAGAGTTCAATCTTGAGGACTCAAACTGTTGAAACATTGTCGGACGACACGCTCAACATAATGTATTATCGGCACGTCTGATGGTGTGGTGTTGATTTGCGACACCCCTGCGGCAGAATAACGTTGACCGCTTTGCACAGTTCACGATCGGGGGCCACTATGTGCCACCGATTCCGGGGTTGGTAAGCTGGGCTCCATCACCTGGCGTTGGAATAATTAGCCAGGTACCTGGCACAAGCTGAATAAGCGCGCTTAGGAAGAGGGCAAGGGTGGAGGTGGGAGGAGGGAGCGAATGCAGGGAGTGGGCCGGAAGGGCGAGGAAGAGGAGGAGAAAGACAGGGAAGATGGAAGGAGGGACGAGGAAGATGAGGAGGACGGAGAAGAAGGGAGGAGGTTGAGCAGGGAGCAAGCAGGAGTATGAAAAAGGA
Source organism: Prorocentrum cordatum (assembly GCA_963575745.1). Lineage (NCBI taxonomy): Eukaryota > Dinophyceae > Prorocentrales > Prorocentraceae > Prorocentrum > Prorocentrum cordatum. The sequence continues at coordinate 384,674 of CAUYUJ010016059.1, read as the reverse complement.
CGAGAATGCGGGACAGATGAGGAGAGGCAGCTAGGACAACTCCAGCGACAACTGGGAGACCGAGCACGGGCAGCAGCCCGAGGAAGACGGTTTCACGTAAGGGAATAAAGGGGGTGGATGAGGCGGGGCGGAGGAGGAGGAGAAGGATTTCGACATCCGACGTCGTGATGTGTTGATCACGCGAGGCCCTCGAACGCTCGACCTCACACCATGTCTTCGTCGCGGGCCCGCGAACCGACATGACATGTAATAGTGCTGGCAGTCGTTTTTTTTCCGCGGTGCCCCAAATGTGTTTGGGGAGGAGAGAAGAGGAGGAGGTGGAGCGCGCATCTCCAGGCCTCCGACGTCTTGTCGTTTCCCCACCATCCTCCGGTTTGGGGTCCTTGGTTTTGAAGAGAACGCCCCGCGTCTTCTCCTCTTCTCCTCTCCTCTCCTCCCCCTCCTCCATCCTCCCTCCTCCTGTCGTTGCTTCCGGCTCCTCCCGTTTCGGCTCATTCCTCACGCGCTTCGTGGCCCCATAGGGAGTTCCACTGAAGGCCACAGTGGTGTGTCCACATGAGTCCGCACCATCCATACAGGCACACCGCCCACACGTTTCGTTCCCCCATAGGGAGCTCCACCTAAGGCCACTCTGTGTGTGTCCACATGCGTCTGCAACACTCATTCCAGCACACCCCTCATACCCTGTGTGCCCCCATATGGAGCTCCAGGTAAGGCCACATTGGGTGTGTCCACATGCGTCCGCCGTGCCATGTCGGCACACACACACACACCTCAAACGTTTCGTGGCCCAGGAAGGAGCTCCACCGAATGCAAAAGTGGGTGCGTCCACATGCGTCCCAGTTCCAACACACCCTTCACACGATTAGCGCCCCCACCCCCCCTCGGGGGCTCCACCTCAGGCCACAATGGGTGCGTCCACCTGCGTAAGCCGCACCCATGTCTGCACACCCCTCACACAATTCGTGGCCCCATAGGGAACTCCACCCCAGGCCACAGCGGGTGTTTCCACATGCGTCTGCCCCACCCATTTCGGCACACCTTTCACACGTTTTTTGCCCCCACACGGGGGCCCACCTAAGGCCACGCTGGGTGTGTACATATGCGCCCGCCCATCCAATTTCGGCAGAGATCCCCCCAAGCACACCTACTGGTCTATTAGAGCACGTCCTTGTACATGGCATGTAAAGAGGATATATTCTGGTACTTCGCCACAAAATCATATGCGGCATTCCGCCGCAAACCAACACCTGTTGTACCCATCACCAACGGACCCCCCCCCGCATTTCGCCACATACGCAAGCGTTTTGTATTCCGCCACGAATGGGATCCTTCTGTCTTCCGCCACATAAGGGGTCCTAGTGTAACCCGCCGCAAAAAAAAGTACGTGAGTTGCTTTGCTCTTCGCCGCGAACGAAATCATTGACGTATCCCGCCACAACGGGAATACATCGTTTGGATGCCGCCGCACACGGAATCCTTCCTGACATCCCACCACAAGTGGAATGCTTATGCAATTTGCCACCCGTAGAATCCGTATTTAACCCGCCACTGAAGGAACCATGTAGCATTCCGTTGTTTTTAAAAGACATCCCGCTGTATGCCATCGAGGAGGTCCTTTTGTTAGCCGCCACGCAAGGAGCATTCCGCCACAGAAAGAATCCAATTGACATTAATCGAATATCTGAAAGACAGATGTGCCCACAACACCGTACACATGTTCGAATAAAAGTCTTGATGTCGCTTGTGGTTGCACTGTTCTCCGTTTGTTGTTATTTTCCAGCCGTTCTATACGTATAGGTATATGTGTGTATGTGTGTGTGTGTGCGTGTATGCTGCTTGTGTTCTCTGTAATGAAGCAAGCTCATGCGCAGGCATCGCTATGATAGCTTTTCGTGGCTTCCCAACCATACAACTAAATAAGCACATCACACATATGTTTTATCAACGTAGCTGAGCACGTACAGGCGAACCTAGTGTCTGTTATTCTGAAGTAAAGCAGACCTGGAGTCTTCACAGCTTGTAATGGTTTTTGAATGCAAGGACTCCCCATAAGCCGGGAACCGTTATTAAAAGTTGTGATATTTATGCATGCGCATGAAAAGCGCTTAAATTTGGAAAACAGTCCCAGGCTGACTACTGACGCGCCACAGTCGTCGTCGTTGTCGTCGTCGTGGTCCGTGGTCCCAGTCGTCGACTGCGGCGCGCCTACTCCCCCCCCCCCCTTGGGGCATCCGCAGCGCGTCGTCGTCGCCGTCGTCGTCGCGTTGTCATCGTCGTCGTGTCGTCGTCGTCGTCGCCGCCGCCGCCGCCGCCACCTCCGCCGTTGCCGCCGTCCTCGTCGTCGTCGTCATCGTCGCCGTCGTCGTCGTTACCGCCGTCGACGACTACAGCGGGCCTGCGCAGCACCTCCCCCATTCATGGGTCATCCGCAGCAATGCGTCGTCGTCGTCGTCGCCATCCTCGTCCTTGTCGTCGCCATCGTCGTCGTCATCGTCGTCGTGCTTCTCGTCCTCATCCTCGTCCTCTTCTTCGTCCTCGTCCTCGTCTTCGTCGTCGCCGTCGTCGTCGGCTTTCGTCGTGGTCGTCGTCGGTGTGCAGAGCGGGCATGCGCAGCCCCCCTGCCCCATCCCCATGGAGCATCCGCAGTGCGTCGTCGTCTGCCGTCGCCGTCGTCCTCGTAGGATATTGTAGTGGAGGGGGGCGGAGAAGGAGAAGGAGGAGCCTTTCCGCTTGTCTTTGTTGGATCTCTCCCCTTTTTTTCTTGTCTTCTATTTTTGGTTGTGACCATGACAGCACCGGCCGCCAGCTGAGGTGCCTCTTTCCCCCGCCTCCTGCTTCTCTCCTGTCTGTTGCCGTTTTGGCCCAATCGCCCCGCTATAGCGGAGGCGCTGCTGCCCCCCTCCGCTGAAGCGGCGCCGATGGCGTCGCGCTTGTCGCCCTCCTGCCGCCGCGCGCCGGTGCGAATCACCGCCGCCGCCGCCGTGCATTTCCATGTTGCGGGCGCCCCCCTCGCGAGTTGCCCGATCAGGGGATCCATTTTTTAGTCGCGCGCCCTGCTTGTTTTTGTAAGCCACAGGCTTACATTCATGTGTCGCGGGGGCCAGCCCAGGGACGGTCTGACCAGGATTTACCACACTAGACACAACCACCGAGACAGTGGCTTGTCCACAGGCTGAAAGACCGGAATGTCTGATTTCAAAATGGGTCCGCTGGGCCTTGCAGGGCACTTCACGAATCCCCAGAATCGACGAAGGATTTGCCCCAAATGTTTTTTAGCACGGTCTCTCTCTCTCTCTCTCTCTTTCTGTCTGCTTGTTTGTTTTATTTATTTATTTATTTATTATTATTATTGTTATTATTATTGTTATTATTATTATTATTATTAGTATGTTTCTTCTTTTCTGTTTTTCTCTCTCGCTCTCTCTGCCTGTGTCTCATCGTATGTGCCAGCTCTATACCTAGTCCACGGCCCGCGGGAAAAAAGGGGGAGCGAGAGGGGGCAGGCCTTCCCGGAAAGAGGGCGCGGCTTCCCAGAAGCATTCCAGCCAGTGATGAGCCATGTGTGATATCGGGGACAGTTCAGAACCCTTCTGAATAGGCCGGAGGCTTTCTGAGCCTTCTGAAAAGGGTCGCCCCCTCTGCTTCCGCCGGGTGCGGTAGGTTCGTGTCGTGTCGACGCGGCGACGACGCCGCTGAGGGCATCCAGGGCTGATCGCCGCCATTGGCCCAGAGCCAGTGGATATGGAACGATCCGAAAAAGGGGGGAAACGATCGTTTAAGGTCGAACGATCCACACTGGCTTTGTTGGTTTCCAATCCGTCGAGATCACACCAATTGTTTCCAGTAGTTGGCTTGGGACATATATTATCGATGGAGCGAACTCAAGCATCTAGCCAAACGCAAACCACATCGCCACGCGTGGGTGGCAACCCGAATGTCTACACATGGTTTTGGTATAAAAAAGTTGACGATCCACGCGGTATCAGAAACCATTGTCGAAGTCGTTACGACGCAAACCCGCCGTGCAGTTGGCGGATCATTGCTCGGGTCTCCGGCGGACGTTCGGGACGATCCTGGCACCCCCTTGGCCGTTTTTCGGCGAGGCGCAGCCGCTGGAACGCATCCCTTGGCTGGAACCGACGACGCCTGAGCTTCGAACCGCACAACCCCGAATTTCAACTTTCCCCGCGCCGCTGAAAGCAGCACAGGCGCCCTGCGAGAGCCCCACCCTGCGGCAATGCGGCCGTCTTCCGCCTGTGAGCCCCCCGGCCTTCGCCTCTCCCGGCCGCCGCCGCCGCCGCCGCCTCGCGCCGCGGCGCCGACGGGTCTGCCCACGCCGGGCACCGCGCCGCTGCTGGGCGCGGGCGCTGCGTGGCCGCAAACCGCCAGCGCCCGCCTGGTGCCCGCCTGGGGGGGGGGCCTCGCGACCTGCGCCTTCGGCGTCGGCGTCGTCGTCGTCCTCGTCGTCGTCGTTGTCCTCGTCGTCTTCGTCGTCCTCGTCGTCCTCGTCGTCCTCGTCGTCCTCGTCGTCGTCCGCGTCGTCCTCCTCGTCGTCGTCGTCATCGTCGTCGTCGTCGTCGTCGTCGTCGGCGTCGGCCTCGGCCTCGGCGTCGGCGTCTGCGTCGGCTTCGGCGTCGGCGTCGGCGTCGGCGTCGGCGTCGTCGTTTTCTTCGTCGTCGTCGTCGTCGTCGTCTTTGTCGTCGTCGTCGTCGGTGGTGCTTCGCCGAAGGCAGCCCCAGGGCCTCGCCGAGCGCGTTGCGTGGCCGCGTAATTACCGCACGCGCCCGCCTGGTTAATTGCCGCTTTGGGGGGGAGGGCCTTTCGCGACCTGCGCCGTCCTCCATCGTTTGAAAGGTTTCGGGACTTTCAAAAGCTTCCGTTCGGGCCTCCCTCCGCCGCCGCATCGTGCTGCTCCTGAGCGGGCCCGTTGCTGTGCTGCACGCGCCTGACTGTCGTGCACCTTTTGTTCCCAGCACTCCCTTGGTTGGGTTCCCGTTTTGAATTTGAGCAGCGGGGTTTCCACCTCCTCTCGGCTCTCTTCTCTCCCATCTCTCTTGCGGGCCGCGGAGTGAGGGCTGCTCTGGGAGCCATCGCATTGGGGTCCCACACAAACCCGAACGGGACCTCGCCATCCCTGGGTGGGGGCTGCGAAGTGTAAAACTGTGGGCACTTTCAAGGGCTGCTGAGGGAGCCCGCACAGTGGGGCCACACGCGTATCCAAACGGGACCTCGCCATCCCTAGGGGGGACTGCGAAGTGTGAGATTGTGGCCCATTTCGAGGGTTGCTGGGGGCACCAGCTCAGGGGACCAGGGGACCTCGCCGGGGGGGGAGCTGCGAAGTGTGAAACCGTGGCCATTCTGGCTAAAGTTAATCTTCCGCGTACGCCTTCCGCTTACGCTACATTCACCTCCCAATACCACACATAAGTTGATAGTTTGTTTCTGGGTGCTCGTGACTCTGGCAATACACTTTGATCATCATTGTGAAAATGCCAGCGGAAAAGCACCAAATGGTGATTCCAGAAGTGCTCTGATGCAGGCCATGACAGGGAGCAGCCCGCCTCAGGCGCCACAGCCTATGGCTGCCGAAGCTGGGCCACTAGCCCATAGCCCAGGGGCGGCTGCCGGCAGCGCGGACGATGTTACGACTCCAGACCAGGCACCGTTTAAACGCCGGCTCTCAGAAGCAGCAGGTCGACCTCTGACGGCTGATTATTTGCAATTGATATTGGGCAGCCAAGTGTCACCTATCATGCATGACATCGCAGCCATCAAGCAGCATGGGGTCTCCCAGGACAATTTGAATGAGAAGATCGCCGTCGACGACCTTTCAGGGCGCGTGGCGGCATTGGAAACGAAAGATCCCTCATCCAGACCTTTTATCAGTGGCATCCGGAACAGCACCTAGTATGACATCAACGATTGGCACAAAACTACAGGAATTGGAACGTGAGGTTGCAATGTTGCGGTCGACCGGGGCGTCCACAACAACAGGACAATCTATTCCGACAACTCTTGTGATAGGGGGGCCTACCGCATGCCACCCTCCTTCGAGCCGAACGCTGGGTTGCAGAAGTGCTCTCGGAATCGAGCTGCGAGTTGCCATTTGAAATCTACAAGAAGGGACCCCCAGCAAAAGTTGTTTCAACGCATGCTTGTCTCGTAATTCAAATCCGCACAATCGCCAGGAAAGAGCTCCCCCAATACTGCAAGCAGCACGCGAACTACAAAAGCCTAAAGAAGGGAACCGCCATGTCTGATGCAAAACGGACGCTCCAATCGAGCAGAGGGCCTCCCCTTCTTTCCTGACGGGACTCCGGTATATTGTCAGAAAGTGGGAATTCGACAAAACGTTTCTGAAGCTCGATGGGGTTTGCAGTATAGTGAAAGCCAGAGGAAACACATCGAAAAATCATATGTTGTAAATTACGTGTTGCATACGCAATGGTTGGACATTGATTGCGAGACTTGGCAAGAGCTGCAACAAGCTCCAGAACGGGACGACCTGAAGAAAAATACGTAGGAGCGTTTGGACATGAGTGCGGCTAGCTCGTCCAATGGGGCGGGCAAAGGCAACGCACAACACTTGAAGGTGCCAGGGGCGCACGGGCTGTGTTTCACCTTTTCGGATCAACACCTTATCGCGGATCGCGGTGTATTGCGACGTGTTGGACCGAACGATTTGGGCAGAGCTACCAACCCTTCTGTTCCAGGCGACACTTCCCCAGCATACACTCTTACCCGGCAATATTGTGGTCTCAGAGTTGGTACTTGGAATGTTCGTGGATTGACAGAGATCAAGACGCTCGACATAATCAAGCACATGGAACATCACAACAGAGGTGTCTGCGCATGCAAGAAGCACGACATCGAGTGCATAAGTTTATGGCCAAGATAGGTACGCAATCATTCTGTCAGGGACCAAGTCAGACGGCAAACCATGGATTGGTGTTGGCATTGTAGTACCACCCCATGTTCGTAGACATGTTCGGTCGTACGTACAGGAAAGTGTCCGAACGACTTTGCAGTTTAAAGCTCTCGTTGGTGGTAGTACGATTGGGATATTCTGTACACTTGCCCCACACAATCTAAAACCTCTTGCCTGACAGGACAGCGCTCGACGACAGTTTGGACATAGAGTTCAGGACATGCCGGGCGAACTTCGGACAGTTTTTCCTAGGCGATTTCAACGCGCGGGTCGGCCAAGTGCGCGCTAGAGAACAATGTGTAGTAGGTGAACATGGATGGGGTCGAGAAGCGGTACATGAAGTTGAAGATTCAAAAAAGGGATGCTTTGCTCCAATTCTGCACGGGCGTTGGTTTGGTGATCGCCAGAACGTTTGCAGAACTGCAATTGAAGGAAGTAGTTATTACTTTCCGAGAGTCTGACACGTTGCCGTTTGGTCCCATTTCTGAGACATCTCATAATATTTTGCGAGTCACCCGGAGGCGGCGTTGGCGATTGACCATTCCCTGGTGACGTGCTTTTCTGTTCTCGAGGCATCGCCCGTTGATCGTCAACAAACCAACGCATTCGACATGGCGGCGACGCGCGATGCGAGGGCCCGAGAATCCTTTACGAGCGCGTTCAACGCCGCCCACAGTGCCGCTGCATTCTATGCGCAGCAGACGCGGGAGAACATGAAGAATGCGATCGCCCAGGCTCAGACGGCCCTGCCCCGCCAGAAACGCAAGAGACAAAAGCCATGGATCACACAGCGCATTTCGGAATTGATAGCGCAGCGGGGTACGGCTCGGGCCAATAACATTCCAATGGGCAGGAAGAAGTTGTTCAAACAAGTGCGGGATTCTGCCCAGCTTGATCAAACCGTTTGGGTGGATCAACGGGTTGCTGCTGCAGATTGGGCTTCGATCAAGCGCGCGTGCCGGCCAACACCGCGCAAACAAGGACGGCTGATAAATTTGCACGGATATATCTCGTTGGCAGCACGGACGGAGCAGACACACTGGCAGAGCATTTCGAACAAATACAATGGAAAACGCGCCCGGCGACATTTCTTCGACGCCGGCCATTGGGGGCGGTATTACCGATCACAGAGGAAGATTTGCACAACCAACGCCTTTCATGCCGTCCGCAGACATATAGAACTAGCATGTGCCGCTCGCGATGGTGCCGTGGCCCTATTCGCGCTCGACTGGAAAAAGGCCTTCGGCCCCATCAATTTGCAGACTCTTCTCGATGCACTTGCCGCAGTTGGTGTGCCCCCACACATGCTGCAACTCACTGGGTACATATATGGCTCCCGTCGGTTCGGCGTGGCTGACGGACAGCGCGCTTGTCAAAGACGCGGAAACGTTCTTGAAAGGCGACGTTGTTCGAGCATTGTCTTTTGGAAGTATTTTGCACTTTTGCGCGCAGACGGTACAGTCCTAGTCGGGAGCAACGAGCGACAGATGCAACAATTGTTGGATGCAGTTGCAGGTGCCAGTGCACATATGGGCATGGAGTTGCATTTGGACAACTTCAATTGCTTCAAATACATTGCGATTTGCGCATTGCCGATTCCACTGTAAACAAAAAACTCATTATTTCCACCGCGCCCATGAAGTACTTAGGGGGGCTAGACTGCACGACGCCGGGATCATTTTTAAAAGAGGAGTTGGGAAGAAGGTTGGGTGGTGCATGGGGGGGAACTTCCAAGGTATGCTTAGGCGTGGAAGCTTGCGCCAATCAGTGCGAAAAGGAAGTTGGAAGTGTCTGGGGCACTTATCACAACCAAGGTAATGCATAATTAATGTAGCGCATGGCTCAGCAAAGCTGGTCGGCGCAAACTCGATGGGTTTCAAGCCTGGTGCTTGCGTGTCCTGTCGGCATCAAGTCGATTCGTATTGCCAGAGTGTCCAACATTACCACATGGGAAAGAGCGGCACAAATACCTTACACGTCGCAGCTATTGAAGAGTGGCGTGGTGTGTTGTTTGGGAAGGTGTGTCGCAGCAGCGACGCGGTTGCATTGAGATAACTTACTGTATGCCTAACAGTGCGCTTCCAGCAACGAGCATTGTGAAACAATCTCGTGGGAGACCGAGCAATCGATGGACAAACTGTTTGTACGACGAAGTAAAGGATTGCTTCCCCATCAGAACAGCGCCTACTCGAAGCCATCATGGACGAGAAAGTGTGGAAAGGGTTCGCATCAGCAGGCCGCTTTTCCTTCCTCCTCTTGGCAGCGCAGGCTGTGCTGAGCTTGTTTTTCCCGCCCGCGCGCTGGATTCTGCATGGCTTGAGTGAGTGAGTGAGTGATGGGGGGTCAGCACACTAGGGCCCCACGCGGACCTCGATGACCTCGCCATCCCTGGGAAGTGGTGGGGTGCTGCGAAATGTAAGACCTTCAGATCTTTGAACGCTGCTGGGGTGCGCAACATAGCTGGGCCCCACGCGGATGCGGAGGAGGAGGGCTGGGGGATGATGATGATGAGGAGGAGGAGGAGGAACAGGCGGAGGAGGAGGAACAGGCGGAGAAGGAGGACGAGGAGGAGGAGGAGCTGGAGGAGAGGGAGGAGGAGGAGGAGGAAGCGGAGGAGGAGAGAAGGAGGAGAGAGAAGGAGGATGAGGAGGAGGAGGAGAGGAGGAGGAGGAAAGGGGGAGGAGGAAGAGGGGGGGACGAGGACGAGGACGAGGAGGAGCCGGACGAGATCGGGGAGGCGAGAGACAAAATGAGGAAGAGGACGATGAGCAAGAGAAAAGGAAGGAGGGGGAGGACGAGGATGAGGATGAGGATGAGGAGGGGGAGAGGGAGGATGAGGAGGAGGATGATGATGATTATGATGATGATGATGATGAGGAGGAGGAGGAGGAGGAGGAGGAGGAGGAAGAGGGGGAGGTGGTGGAGGAGGAGCAGGAGGAGGAGCAGGAGGAGGACGAGGAACAGGAGGAGGAGGAGGAGGAGGAGGAGGAGGGGGAGAAAGGGGGGGGAGGCGAGGAAGAGGAGGAAGGGAACGAGGAGGATGAGGAAAGGAAGGGCGAAGGGAAGGGCGAGGAGGAGGGGGAGGAGGACGAGGAGGAGGATGAGGATGCGGAGGAGAAGGGAGGGGAGATATGGAAAAAACGCTACATGTCATTGTCTGCTTGTGTCTCCGCCTATGCAGTCATATCTTGCTCATGCTCCATCGTTCCGCTGTGTTTGCCGACGTGATTGTGTTTCCACCTCATTGTCTTCATGTTCTTGCGTCTCCTTTCCCGTGCAACGCCTCCCCGTACGTTTATCATGCGAGTCGGCCGCCTATATGTATATATATATATATGCATCATACATATACATGTATAGATTCATGTATCCGTGTATATGCAGATCAATCCAGTATAATAGGTGTAGGCATACTTATTTATATATCGATATACATATATATATATACGTTTACAACCGCATACACGTGTAAGTATATACGCCGCGCACCGTCTTTTGCACTGCTGCTGTCAAGCGGCTGTCGGCACACTTTATATCAACCCTAGGTGTCGATGGGTTGGGTATGTCGCAGAAGTGGTTGCACGTGCGGGTGCCTGTTGGTTGCCCCCATCACGGCACACGTTCGGTGGTGATCAGGTTTGCACATCTTCCCGCCAACGCCCTCGCTGCGCTGGACCCTGCGGCAAGGAAACAAGACGTGTGCAGGCCTCGGGGTGCTTTTCGGCTGGCCTCCTCTCGCTGCGGAGAGAACACGGCGGATGCTTGCTGCTCTGTCGGTTTGGGGAGATTTGGCTTGGGATCCCGAAAACTTCAGAGCAAAACGCAAATGTCAAAGGTCCAGACACCGCGGGTGTCCGCGCTGCGAAAAACAACACAATGTCACAGTCTGGGATCGGGCACCGGTGCTCGAAGGCCCGTCGGAATCGAGGCTCGAGGTCATCGAGAGCGTGGGCGTGTTGGGCATATTTGAAGCGTCCGTTGGGGCCTCTGGAGGTTCCTGGGAACTCCAGCGGCCCCAGAGGATGGGAGGAGGAGGAGGAGTAGGAGGAGGAGGAAAGGAGGAGGAAAGGAGGAGGAAAGGAGGAGGAGGAGGACGAGGAGGAGGAAGAGGAGGCACGGAGGAAGCGAGCAGGCGGAGGGCGAGGAGGGCGAGGAGGGAAGAGTGGGATGCAACGAGGAGGAGGAGGAGAAGGAGGAGGAGGAGGAGGAAAACGAGGACGAGGACGAGAACGAGGAGGACGACGAGGACGAGCAGGCAGCGAGTTGGGAAAAGACCCCTGTCGGCAGACCCCTCCTATTTGGGAGTGGCCGCTGTGTCAGACAGCCGGCCATCCTTGGGAGATCGCCCCATGTGAGGGGCGGTGGATAAGCGTGCCAGCTGCCGATCATTGTGCTGGGGCGGTTGGGGGGACCCGCGCGCGCCTGGTGGAGGACGAGTTGGCGGTCGTAGGGGGGGGGGGGCCCTCTGGAGGGTCGGGCCAGGCCTCGGGAGCCTCACCGCCAGAGGAGGAGGAGGAGGAGGAGGAGGAGGAGGAGGACTGAAGCGGAGCTGCTCTCGCGGAAACCGAGGTGAGTGCCCTGCGCCCCTCCGTCCGTTGCAGCATGAGGTCGAGTGATGACGTTGTCAACTTTTGGGGTACGCTCGAGGTGGAGGAGGAGGAGGAGGTGCGACATGTGCTTGGGCTTCGCATCTTCAATGGTATCCGTGCGACATGTGCTCATTTCCGTCGACCGCGCGAGCTGGATGCGGCAGGAAGTCTCATCGCCACGGTCCGCCACCAGTTGCTGAGGTAGTTGGACGAGGACCCGAGCGCAACACCAGGCTGCAGGAGTAGCACGTGGCATGAGCGTGGTCTCTGCCGTTCCCGCTTGACCGCCGACACCTTCGGGGCAGGGTGGACCAGCCGTGCGAAAACTTGGGGGCGTAGCGGTGCAGGAGCACTCCCAGGCCCCCGAATTGGGTTGGCATCGGGTCCTTTTCCGCGACGCGGCGCATCTCGTCAATAACGCCCCCGGCGGCGTGACAAGCCTTACGCATCCCCTGGCCTTCCTGCGCCTCCTGCTGCTGCTTCTGGTGCTGGACCGCCCCGCTTAAACGCATCTCTGTGACGACGTGGCATTCGGCACCAAGATTACCCATGCCCATGAGCTCCTTGTGCTGCTCTCGGAGCACCACCTGGTGGTCTCCCCTGGTCTCCTGCACCTTGCACTTCTGCCGCTCCCCCGGCGCTCCGGCTGCATATTCCAGTGGCCGCTCGCCTCCAGCCATCTCCACGGCATCCTCCAGCGGGCGCTCGCCGCTGACCGCCTCTGCGGCTATGAGCTTCTGCACCTCGATGAGGCGCCGCACCATGGGGTCCTGCACGTGCGGATGTTGCTCTTGCTGCTGCAGGTGGTGCTTCAGACTGAACTGCTCCTCGTATTGGGTCACCTCCTGGGGCTCCTGCCCCTTCTTCTTGAAACCAGCAAGGGCCTCCTCTCTCTCCTGCTGTGCGGTGCGGAGGTTGTCCTCGGCTTGCTCAAGTAAATCCCCGAGGATGATGTCGAGTCGATCGCCTTGGGGCCACTTGGCAAGCTGCCAGGCCAGTAGCGCGAGGAGGAGGCCCATGGAGCGCCCACTTGAAAGACGCGAAAAAACGAGGGCGTCTGCGCCGACATTGGCGCGTAAGCTGCCCGCGGAAGGTCGCGCGTAAGCGCCTTCGTCTCCAATGTAGCGTGCCGCGCTGACGGCCCGCGTCAGCCGCCGCGTAATGTCTATGCCACTTCGCGTAAGACCCGTTTTTGATCATCGTTCATTTCGCACGGATACCGAGCTTACGCGGCGCCCCAGCCTCGCTTTCCAAGCCGAGGGGCTGCGCCATGCTCGCTGCGTCCATCAGCAACGCCAGGGACCCGATCGCTCAACGCCCATCGCAGGGAGCGGCGAATGGTCTGTTCGCCGCTCCGTTCGGCATGGTGCATCCGCCTGGTCAGCGCCAGGGCGCGTGCCGCTCCTGCACGGCTGCCACACTTGTGCCCCGGCCTGCGCGCAAGCGTCCGGGCTTGGGCGTTGCGTACAAGGGGGGTCATGAATGGGGGGGCGGCGAGGGTGGTCCGAAAAGGTACCCTAACGGTACCTAAACGAGCCCCTTGGGGCTCGGGAGGGGCCCGAAGGGGGCACGAAAGGGGACGCTTTCAGGCTGGCGCCGCCGCCCGCTGCTTGCCTGCGGCTGGAGCCTGCCCTCGCGGGCAAGTCATCGCGAGAGCCGCCGCGGGCGCGCGCCGTGCGGGGGCCTTCCCTGGCCTGGCTCACTCGAGCCGGAGTTCGACCGGATGTGGGAGTGACCTTTCGCCGGAGTGACTTTCAGTGCGGGCGGGCCCATCCCTCGCATCCCTTACCATGGCGTAGATCTTCTCTCCATTCGCACAATCGGATGTCGCAGCATGGCGTAGCATTACATGGCATAGCATGGTGTTGAAGATCAACGCGTAGCATGACATAGCATGGCGTGGCGACGCCCCAAAGTGAGGGGGGGCTTCTGCGACCAAAAAAATCAACGAATCGACACCGAATTTGTAATCACTTCCGATGGCTTCTTCTGGAGGCCACTGGGACCTACTTGGAAGGACCGAAACCATACCGTGGCATGGCGCTGGAAATTATGACGCCAGCGCTGCAGCGGGAGCACGATTCGGAACGAGCGGAAGCGGAAGAACCGAAAACCATGCCGTGGCATGGCGCTGGAAATAATGACGCCAGCGCTGCAGCGGAAGCACGATACGGAACAAGCGCAAGCGCGGAAATGAGGCCAGCGCCGCAGCGGGAGCACGATTCGGAACAAGCGGTGGCCCGAAAATGAAGCCAGCGCCTCAGCGAGAGCAGCATTTTGAACACAAAACCAAGCGAAAATCAGTTTCTTGGGAATCCTTTGTGTGTGTGTGTGTGTATAAGATTATTCACTGCGTGGGGATCCCCATATGTGCATCTCCTTGCTGGCGCTCCCTTGGTGGTGGGACTCGATGAGGACGAATCTGGATTTAAGTGTGACTGAGCTGCCTCTCTCTCTGCTCTCTCTGCTCTCTCTGTCTCTCTCTCTCTCTCTCTCTGCCCTCTCTCTGTCTCTGCCTCTCTTTCCCTGCCTCTCTCTCTCTCTCTGCCTCTCTCTCTGCCTCTGTCTCTCTGCCTCTCTCTCTCTCTCTGCCTCTCTCTCTGTGCCTCTCTCTCTCTGCCTCTATCTCTGCTCTCTCTCTCTCTCTCTCTCTCTCTCTCTCTCCTCTCTCTCTTCTCTCTATTCTCTCTCTGCTCTCTCCTCTCTCTCTCACTCTCCCTCTCTCTCTCTCTCGCTCTCTCTCTTCTCTTCTCTTCTCTTCTCTCTCTCTCTCTCTCTATCTCTCTCTCTCTCTCTTTCTCTCTCTATCTCTCTCTCTCTCTCTCTCTCTCTCTCTCTTTCGCTCTCTCGCTCTCTCTTGCTCTCTCTCGCTCTCTGTCGCTCTCTCTCGCTCTCTCTCTCTCTCTCTCGCTCTCACTCGCTCTCTCTCGCTCTCTCTCGCTCTCCCTCGCTCTCTCCCGCTCTCTCTCTCTCTCTCTCTGCTCTCTCTCTCTCTCTCGCTCTCTCCCGCTCTCTCTCTCTCTCTCTCTCTCTCTCTCTCTCTCTCTCTCTCTCTCTCTCTCTCTCTCTCTCTCTCTCTCTCTCTCTAGTCTCGGCTCGAGAGTGCCCTGCACTCATAGCGTAGCCGCGACGCGAAGCGCCCCGCTCTGGAGTCCCGACTCCAGGCCTCGCGAGACCGGAACCGCGCCAGCAGCGCGGTACTGATTTGCGTCTCCTCACTTCCTCAGTGCGACCGCCGCCATGGCCCCCCTGTCTGCGCCAGGCCGCCACCGCACTTTCACGTCTCACCATGCTGTACTACCTGAGCTGCCTGGCCATGTTACTGAACATAGGCACCAGGACCTTGTCTTCCGCGTGCCCGTCCTGCACGGGCGCGACCTCCCAGTACCACCTGGACACGCCCCACACGTGCCGCGTGCGGATCTTCACGAAGATCTACGTATACTCGGGCACGACGTGTTCCACCTGCGCGCCGAGCTGCGCGCCTACCGAGCCGACCTCCGCGCTCACCTACCAGGCACCGACGCCAACACAGACGACTCCGTCCAGCACCTGCTCACCTCGGTACGGCCAGGTATCCAGGGGGGGGTCGGGCTCCCGACTGCTGAGGGTGACGGTGCTGAGTGCGGTCGGGCTGGTCCCACGCCTGCCGTCGTCGCGCCGTGCGTGACAAGCAGTCGGCCCCCAACCTCCCCCCGAGAGCGCCCCCGCGGCACCGCAGGCACCGCTCTCAACTTCATCGGCATTATCTTGCTGAACTTCGTGTACGGCCTCGGCTCCGCCTTCGGCATCGCTCTCCGCACCGTCGGTACGGTCTTGCGTACCATCGGCAAGGGCACCAGGAGCGTCGTCAAGCACATCGTCGACACCGCCGGCACGGCGGGCCCAGCCCGCCCCAGAAGGGCCGTCAAGGTCGGCTACGCGTTCTTTGGCGTCCTCGGCACCGCCTGCGGCTTCAAGGGCACGGCGGGCCTGGCCCGCCCCAAACGGGCCACCATCTCGGCCGTCGTCATGCTCGTCCTTGCATCGACCTCAGCATCGCCACCAGCACTGCCGACCGCATCGACGCCAGCCTCGACGGGCCTTTCAACATCCTCTGTCCTGACGCCTCGCCCAGGGCCGTTGGCGAGGGTGCTGCCTTCAGGTGCACCTGACGCTAGAGGGGCCGTCCTGTCATGCCATGACCCGTCCGCCTTGCCGACGCCAGCGTCTGTGCCTATGGCCCCATCGACGTCAACATCGACGTCAGCATCGTCCTCGGCAGCCTCCACGCCCACGTCCACGACGGACCAAACCCCAGCTCCGCAGACAGCATCGACGCCAGCTCTGACGACGGCACTGCAGTCAGCCTCGACGCCAGCGAGGGGTACGGATTCGGCACCATCCTCGCCCCCTCCCTCACCCCGCCCCGCAGGAGGAGGAGGAGACGACGACGACCACGACGACCTTGACGACGCAGTACCGGCGCCGGCGCCGAGGTCAGCATCGACGCTCCCACCGACAGCAGAAACGACCACAGTTTCGCCGACCCCGACGGCAGCATCGACGGCGGCGAGGACGGCTCCGACGGCAGCACCGCTAGCATCGCTAGCATCGTCAGCTACGATGGCAGCATCGTTAGTACCGCCGGCTCCGACGTCAGCATCGTTAGCATCGTCGGTTCCGACGGCCGCATCGACGGCAGCGACGACGGCTCCGCCCGCAGTTTCACAGACTCCGACGGCGGCATCGATAGCATCGCCGGCTCCGACGGTAGCATCGACGGCAGCGACGCCACCACTGCCAGCGGCGGCTCCGACGTCAGCATCGACGGCAGCGACGCCAGTACTGCCAGCGACAGCTCCGACGGCCGCAAGAGACGTCAGCACCACAATCAGCCACTCCTGCGCTCCCTGTATGGCCACTCGCTCGGCGGCGCCTTCAGGCCCGCCGAAGCCTGGTGACCTACAGACCTCTCCTCGGCATCATCGTCTCTCAGAGTTGCAGCCAGCTTCGACGCCAGCTCCGACGTCCGTATCGAGGCTAGCACCGACGCCAGCCCCTACGACAGCACCGCCAGCGTCAACACCCACGCCTGCGCCTACGCCGGTACCTACGCCAGAGTTGCAGGCCGCATCGACGCTAGCTCCGACGTCTCCATCGAGACCAGCACCGATGACAGCTCCTACGCCAGCGCCGCCAGCGTCAGCACCTACGCCTGCGCCTACGCCCGTGCCCACGCCAGAGTTGCAGCCAGCGTCGACGCCAGCTCCGACGCCAGCACTGACGCCTGCATTGACGACCGCATCGACGTCAGCCTCACTGAGCCCTCAGCCACTCACTGTCCTGACGCCTCGCCCAGGGCCGCTGGCGCGGGTGCCGTCTTCAGGCGCACCCTACGCCATTGGGGCCGTCATGCCATGCCATGCCACGTCCGCCTCGTCGACACCATCGTCAGTGCCACTGCCTGCATTGACGTCAACATCGACGCCAGCGTCCACGGACGCCAGGACGCCAGCACCCGTGCCTGCATCCACCGAACGGCAGCGCTACCCTCTGACAGTCGATCATACTGCTCATGTGCCCCACCCCCAAGCGACTGACTTTAGTCCCGCTGCAGGGTGCCACCGAGTGCCGCCACCCACTATTTATCCCACCCCGCCGACGACCCTGGGTGTCTCTAGGCCAGCACCGCCGACCACCGCATCGATTGAGGCGCCCACGTCCACATCAACGTCAGCACCGACGGCCGCATCGAGGCCAGCCTCGATGAGTCCTCAGCCAGTCACTGCTCTGACGCCTCGTCCAGGGCCGCGGGCGGGAGTGCAGCCTTCAGGCGCACTCTCCGCTAGTGGGGCCGCCATGTCATGTCATGCCACGTCCGCCTCGTCGCCCGTATCGTCTGTGTCACTATCTGTGCCGACGACTACATCGACGCCACCACGGACGGCAGCTGGGACGTCCGCATCGGCAGCGACAGCTTTCGGGCGACCGCCTTCGACGTCAGCAGTGGCAGACTCGCCGGCGGCGGCACCAACGTTGGCACCCACGTCGGCATCTACGGCAGCACCCCAAACGGCCTCCACAGCGGTATCCACGACAGCACCCATGACTGCATCCACGGCGGCATACACGGCCGTGGCTCCCGCGCTCACGTCCGCACCGACGCCAGCATTGACGACAGGGTCGGCCTCAGTATCGTCGGCACCGACGGCGGCATCGACGACGAGATCGACGCCATCAGGCACACTCACGGCTATTGGGGCCGCCATGCCACGCCGTATCATGTCCGCCACGTCGACACCTACGCCTGCGCCACGGCCCGCATCGACCCTAACAGCGACGTCAGCACCGACGACCGCATCGACGCCTGCCTCGACGAGCCCTCAGCCATTCACTGTCCTGACGCCTCGCCCAGGGCCGCTGGCGCGGGTGCCGTCTTCAGGCGCACCCTACGCTAGTGGGACCGCCATGTCATGTCATGACACGTCTGCCTCGTCGATTTCATCGTCTGCGGCACTGTCTGCATCGACGACAACATCGACGACAGCACGGACGGCAGCTGTGACGGCCGCATCGGCAGTGCCAGTTTTCGGGCGGCCGCCCACGGCGGCAGCCATGTCAGACTCGCCGGCGGCATCATCGTCTACGTTAGCACCTACGCCCACGACTACGGCGCCACCAACACCAGACCCGCACGCAGCTCCGACACCAGCGACAGCGCCAGCCCCGAGTGCAGCCGAGGCGTCAGCACCAATGACAGCAGCTCCGACGCCAGCATCGGCAGTGTCAGCATCCACGCCTGCCCCCTGGACGGCGACGTCAGAGCCGAAGGCAGCACCGACGTCCCTGTCGACGCCCGCACCGACGCCAGCACTGACGACAGCTCTGACACTAGCACCTCCAGCGCCAGCGGCCGCCCCCACCACGCCGGCACCAAAGCCAGAGTCACAGGCAGCAGCGACGTCAGACCCGACACCCACCCCGACGTCAACAGTGAGGCCAGCACCGACGACAGCTCCGACGCCAGCACCGCCAGCGTCACCACCCACGCCCGCGCCTACGCCGGTACCCACGCCAGAGTTGCAGCCAGCATCTACGCCAACTCCGCCGTCTGCATCGACGCTCGCACCCATGGCAGCATCGTCCATAGCTTCGACACCAGCACTGCCAGCGGCAGCACCCACGCCCACGCCTACGCGGGCACCAACGTTGACACCAGCACCAACGCCGGCACCGAGCGCGGCCGAGACGTCATCGCCGACGACAACTCTCACGCCAACCCTGCCAGATTCAGCACGCCCTGAGTCGTCCGCGGCGGCACCAAAGGTGGCACCCACGTCGGCCTACACGGCAGCGTTCGTGGAGCGTGTGTGGTTGGAGGTCATCGAGTGGTACAACGTGGTGTCACCGTCCACGTGGGCCACGCTGTGCGCCACGTACGTCATGTACTACTTCTTCATCGGCTTCCGCGACGAGTGGCGGCGACGGAGCGCAGCTACAGCGCGGCGGCGACGCCGACAGCGCGGCGGCGACGTCGACCGCAGACGCCCTCTAGGCCACCAGACGGCCGCCCAGGGCCGCCCTGGCATCAGCCCCCGCGCTGCCTCGAGCCTCGAGCCGACCCCCCTGCCAAAACCTGGTTGCACGCCAGCGGGGGCGGCTTCAGCCCCCCCGCATGGCACCACGCCTGCCATTCCTGTCATCGGCCCCCACACCGCCTCAAGCCTCGAGTCGACCCCCCCGCCAAAACCTGGTAGCACGCCAGCGGGGGCGGCTTCAGCCCCCCCGCATGGCACCACGCCTGCCATTCCTGTCATCGGTCCCCACGCTGCCTCGAGCCCTGGGGTGACCCCCCCGCCACAACCTGGTAGCACGGCAGCGGGGCCAGCCTCGGCCGTCTCGCATGCTCACACGCCTGCCCTGGGTCCTGGCTCCCTCGCAACCTCGCGTGTTAGCACCAGCACTGCCAGCACTAGCACTGTGACTGTACGGGAGCACTTCGAGCGCTTCCTCGGACCGCAACCAGCCACCATCGGTCACCTCCGAGCCGTAAACTGCCGTTTGGCCGCTTGGATCCCACCACGGCTCCACGCGGGCACAGCGGTCATCGTCCAGGGTCAAGTCCACAACCCCATCAACGGCCTCCGAGGTATCGTACGGGGGCAGTCCAGCGAGCACCCCGGCCACTGGACCGTCACGCTGTCGTCTGGGGACACCGCCCACCTGAGCTGCTCCAGTCTGACCGTCCCTGCACCTGCGCTCCGCGCCGAGATGCCGCCCCCCAGTACGGGCGCACAGACCAAGGCCCAAACTCAGGGACCCCAGCCCGGCCCAGCAGTGGACCCACGCCACCGTACCTCAGCAGCACAGCGCCCTGACGTCACGGCAGCAGTACCCTGCAGGCCACCTGCGCTGACCGTCCCACCAAGCAGCCGCGCCCAGACTGAACGCACAGCTGACTGTGAAGTCGGACTCCGAGACTCACGCGACGACGGCGCCGACGACCACTACCTCCACCACGACTCTGGCCCGCAGTTCGGACATGCTCCTAACCTGCGTGGACGCGGCCCTCGGCCTCCCGCACGGCCGCGCAGCAGGCCTCATCCACCGCGCCACTCTCAAGCGTCTGCGCACTGATACTGATTTCCTTCTTCAGTTTCTTACGTGGTCCGACACTTCTGAAGAACGCTGGGGCTTCTCATTCACTTTGCCCTCATCCTGACCAGCGTGGTACGGCCTCGCCCTCGCCGCATGTGCGCGTCCTGCCTTGCTCACCCGGGCGCTGTTCCCTGGTGCGCCGTGCCTGCTGGCGGGGGTGGCGGCTTCAGCCCCGCCCCGCGCACCCGAGCCATCACGCCATGTCATGTCCGCCATGTCGTAGCGGGTGCATCCGCGGTGAGGGCCTCCTCTGCACCCTTGCACTGTCTCTGCCTGTGCGCATGCTGGGCCATTCGGCTCCCAGCATGTGCACCTTTTCCTCAGCGCGTCTGGCGCCCCTCTGCCGTCCGCCGCCTGGCCGCGGACTCTGTCACTTTCGAGGTCCGCCAATGGGGGCTAAAGGTTAGCTGGCAGCGGCTGGTGCCGCTGTGCTGTCGGCTAGCTTTTGCCGCTCCTGTTGGGGTTCTCGGCCTGTGCGCACTGTGCTGGGCCATACGGCTCCCAGCTGGTGCACCTTTTCTCTTTTCGCCAGCCCGTGCGCCCGCGAGGCACCGCGTCCACGGGGCCTGGGCGCGGGGGCGGGGGGCGCCCCGTCTCTGCGCGCCGCGCAGGGGCCAAGCGCCCAACCGGCGGTCCGCCAAGCCGCCTTAGCCACGTTCTTCACGTCGCCACTCGCGTTGGGGCCTTCTTCTTCACGCGGTCTGACAGGTGAGATCTTCATGGTCTGTCCGCCGTCTTTTGCTTCAGACGCATTGCGCCGGGGGAGGGGGCCTGTCGCCCGCCCTCGTATCTTAAGGCTGCACCGCCGCTAATAGTGTTTTGCGGGTTGTCGCACCGCAGTGCGCCTCGCGGACGGGCCCTGGTCCGCCTACTTGTCCGTCTCTCTCTCTCTCTCTCTCTCTCTCTCTCTCTCTCTCTCTCTCTCTCTCTCTCTCTCTCTCTCTCTCTCTCTCTCTCTCTCTCTCTCTCTCTCTCTCTCTCTCTCTCTCTCTCCCCATCTCTCTCTCCTCTCTCTCTCTCTCCTCTCTCTCATCTCTTCTCTCTCTCATCTCTCCTCTCTCTCTCTCTTCTCTCTCTCTCTCTCTCCTCATCACATCTCAGCCGCTCTCTCTCTCTCTCTCTCTCCTCCTCCGTCTCTCTCTCTCTATCTCATCTTCTCTCTCTCTCTCTCCTCGTCCTCTCCTCTCTTCTCTTGCTTCTCGCTCTTCTCTCTCTCATCTCCTCTCTCCTCGCTCTCTCTCTCTCTCTCTCTCTCTTCTCTCTTCTCTCTTTCTCTCCCTTCTCCTCTCTCAACTCCCCTCTCTCTCTCTCTCTCTCTCTCGTGTCTCCTCTCTCTCTCCGCTCTCGTCTCTCTCTTCTCTCCTCTCTCTCTTCTCTCTTCTCTCTCTCTCTCTCTCTCTCTCCTCTCTTCTCGCCTTCTCTCGCCTGTCTCCTCTCTCAACTCCCCCTCTCTCTCTCTCTCCGCTCTCTCTCTCTCTCTCCTCTCCCTCTCTCTCGCTTCCTCTCTCTCTCTCTCTTCTCTCTCTCTCTCTCTCTCTCTCTCTCTCTCTCTCGTCACGGGCTCGTGAGATCAGCCAGGGTGGCTCCCCCTTGGGGCTCCCAAATGATGCCCCTGGCAGCGTTTTGTGACCATGAGGCTCTCAAGAGATACATGTTGGGGAGGCCAAACGGCAATTCTAGCTGAGGCGTCCCACCAAAATCGGCGCGAACGGGCTCGTGAGATCAGCCAGGGTGGCTCCCCCTTGGGGCTCCCAAATGATGCCCCTGGCAGCGTTTTGTGACCATGAGGCTCTCAAGAGATACATGTTGGGGGCGCCAAACGGCAATTCTAGCTGAGACGTCCCACCAAAATCGGCGCGAACGGGCTCGTGAGATCAGCCAGGGTGGCTCCCCCTTGGGGCTCCCAAATGATGCCCCTGGCAGCGTTTTGTGACCATGAGGCTCTCAAGAGATACATGTTGGGGGCGCCAAACGGCAATTCTAGCTGAGACGTCCCACCAAAATCGGCGCGAACGGGCTCGTGAGATCAGCCAGGGTGGCTCCCCCTTGGGGCTCCCAAATGATGCCCCTGGCAGCGTTTTGTGACCATGAGGCTCTCAAGAGATACATGTTGGGGAGGCCAAACGGCAATTCTAGCTGAGGCGTCCCACCAAAATCGGCGCGAACGGGCTCGTGAGATCAGCCAGGGTGGCTCCCCCTTGGGGCTCCCAAATGATGCCCCTGGCAGCGTTTTGTGACCATGAGGCTCTCAAGAGAGACATGTTGGGGAGGCCAAACGGCAATTCTAGCTGAGACGTCCCACCAAAATCGGCGCGAACGGGCTCGTGAGATCAGCCAGGGTGGCTCCCCCTTGGGGCTCCCAAATGATGCCCCTGGCAGCGTTTTGCGACCATGAGGCTCTCAAGAGATACATGTTGGGGGCGCCAAACGGCAATTCTAGCTGAGACGTCCCACCAAAATCGGCGCGAACGGGCTCGTGAGATCAGCCAGGGTGGCTCCCCCTTGGGGCTCCCAAATGATGCCCCTGGCAGCGTTTTGTGACCATGAGGCTCTCAAGAGATACATGTTGGGGGCGCCAAACGGCAATTCTAGCTGAGACGTCCCACCAAAATCGGCGCGAACGGGCTCGTGAGATCAGCCAGGGTGGCTCCCCCTTGGGGCTCCCAATGATGCCCCTGGCAGCGTTTTGTGATCATGAGAGAGTGTGAGTGTGAGCTTAACTTATCTTATCTGATCTTGAAATCTCTTCTTATCATATCTTGTGCTATCTTATCTTATCTTGTAGTATCTTATCTTGTTTTGTCTTATCTGGTGATTATCATTGGGAGGAGGGAGGCGCGAGCGGGAGGAAGAAGGAGGAGGAGGAGTGGGAGGCGTCAGAGTAATAACAAGAACCCCAATCCTTAGGATATGGGGAACAAAACAAACCAGTAACTACACGGAAGGTGGCCGGCCATTTCCAGGACGTCACCAGGGGAGAGAGGAGAGTAGTATTCAGATTGTGTAATCGTGAATGGGACGGGGAAGGGGAGGGGGAGGTGGGAGGAGAGTGAGAAATCCGAAGATCTTTTAGGATTGCGTCTCTAGGAGTCCCAGAAGTTCGCGTGACATAGCCAGGCTTGGCACGCCCAGATAACAAAAGCCTTATGATTCCCTTTGATTTTGTATGCTTCTCATCCTCGGTGGAGTCGGTCAACGAATGGATGGTGGGAAAGGAGCAGGAGGACGACGACGACCACCACCCACCACAGCCACCACCGCCACCATCGTCGACGACGACGACGGCGGCGGCGACGACGACGACGACGACGGCGGCAGCGGCGGCGACGGCGGCGGCGACGGCGACGGCGATGGCGCCGCCGCAGACGACGACGACGACGATGACGACGACGCCGACGCTCGACGACGGCCGCCACCGCCGCCAGCGACGCTCGACGCCCTACGGCGGCCGCTGGGCCGCCGCCGCCGACGAGAGCCGCGTCCCCTCCGGAGAGGCGCACGGCCTCGCCGGGCGCCCGCGCCCGCGCCCCGCAGCGCCTGGCGCCCTGGCCGCCGCCGCTGCCGCCACCGCGGCGGCCGCTGCCGCGGCGGGCGGCCGCGGCCCCCGGGGACGGCGCGGCGTGCGCTCCGCGGCCGCATCACGGGCGGCAGCCTCCCGCGGAGCGGCCGCGGCGGCGGGGGCCGCCCTCGGAGAGGCCGCCGCCGACAGGGTCGTGGTCTTCGCCGGCGGCGTCGTCGCGCCGACGGCGTCGTCGCCGGCAGCGTCGGGGTCGTCGTCGTCGGCGGCGGCCTCGGCTTGCCAGTTTCCTCCCCCCCGCCTCCGCTATTGGCGATCCTCGGCATCGTCGCTGGCGGCGACGTCGTCGCCTCCTACTGCTCCTTCTCCTTCTCCAACTTCCTCCTCTTCCCGCCCCCCACCTCCTCCTGGGTGCTCCTCCGAGTGCGAGTGGGGCAGGGAGGAGGAGAAAGGGAGGAGGAGGAAGGGGAGGAGGAGGCGGAGGAGGAGGAGAAGAAAGAGGAGGAGGACGGGGAGGAGGAGGAGAAGGAGGAGAAGGAGAAAGATAATGAGAAGGAGGCAGAGGAGGAGGAGGAGAAGGAGAATGAGAAAAAGAAGGAGGAGGAGGACGAGGAGGAGGAAGAGTTGGAGGAGCAGGACCAATGTAAACCCAAGAGGCACTAACGATGTTGGAATTAGCCCTCTCTCCAAGCTCCCTCTTCATAGGCCCCTACAATTGTTCATTTCCATTGAGGGGACTGCTTCATTGGAAGACAACCGTTTGAAGATCCTGAATTCCTGAATCGTGCCAAAACATTGTTCTCGGAATTTAAACGTCACGTATCATCCTGACTGCTGCGTCTTGACGATCTGGAATCATGCCAAAACTCCATTTTTGGAACTTCAACATCGCGAATCAACATAATTGTTGCGCCCGCATACTCCTGATCCCTTCCAAAGCACCATTACTGGTACGTTGGCCATGGGAATCCGTGAAATTCTAGCAAAGTGTTATATCGAATGCGCGCAGCGCTGAGGCGACAGCCACTTTTTGAAAAGGAACCGCCCTCTAGCCGTGAAGCTCTTGTAAATTTGTAAACGAATGTGCGCGGCGCTAAGGCGAGAGCCACATTTCGAAAACGACCCGCCCTCAATATGTGAAACGCTTGCACTTGTTTATACCGAATGTGCGCGGAGCTAAGGCGAGAGCCACATTTTGACAACGACCCGCCCTCGATCCAGGAAGCTCTTGCAAATGTTTCTCTATTATAAAAAAATGTCCGCGGCGCTAGCGCGAGAGCCACATTTTGAACACGACCCGCCCTCCATTTGTGAAGCTGTTGTCACTTTCTAAGCTTCAGGATCATAACTGGTGAGGATGTCTCAGGCGAAACGCCCAGCCCGCCCTGAAAACTGGCCTCGGGGTGCGACAGGGAGAAATAATCTACAAGGAGAAGGAATGGAGGAGGAGCAGCAGGAGGAGGAGGAGGGGGCGCAAGAATGGAGAGGGGCAGCGGGGGACATTCAGCAGCGTTTCGAATCCCACCAGCCGTCCAGGCGCAAGTGGTCTAGCGCCTTTCCTCTTCCAACCCAATTCTTCCCCTTCGGGGAGGGTTGTGCCCCTCCCCCCCCTCCCCTGGACCTGGACGGAGGGCTTCGCGACCAATTGGAGCGTCCAAAATGGCCCAGGATGGCTCCATTAGAGAGAGAGAGAGAGAGAGAGAGAGAGAGCTTCAGTCTGAGAGCGCCAGGCTGCAAAGAAGGATCCAAATGGTTCAAGATAGCTCAAGATGGCTTCCGGCATGCTATAAGAGGCCCCACAACCGCCCCAAGACGGCTCCAAGTGGCCACGCAGGCTCCATAGGAACCCATCGAGAGGCCAAACCATTTGAAAAAGCGTTTTCTGCCAACTGCTGCTTCCCCCCCAGTTCGACGAGCCAAAGGGGGGGGGGATCCTCCTGCTCCGCCGAACCCAGGGTGGACCGGGGAAGAGGGGGGGGTGGGCGGGAGGGGAGAGGTGGTGACTTGGTTCGCACTGGGGGAGGGAACGGGAAGAGGGGCGGGGGACGCCATTCTAGCTGGACTCTGCCTCAGTAGGAGCGCAGCGCGCCAACGGGCCGCGAGCGGGTTCCTGCAGGGTCGGGCGCTGCAGCCGGTCGCTGCGACGCTGCATGGCCGCCAGCCTCCACGTCACGCCGGCGGGCCCCCCCCCCGCGGGAGGCCGCCAGGCGTAGTGCCCTGACGGGCCGCGGGCGGGCTTCCTTGCGGGGGGTATCGGGCGCGAGGGCGCGCGAGGGGCGAGGAGCGCCCACGGCTCCCCGGGCCCCCGGCCGAGCGGGCGGGCCAGAAGCGCGCACGCCCACCGCCCGATCCCAGAGGTCCGACGCTCCAAACAATCGGAGCAGGCGGTTCGGGAGTGCTTTCGGCTTCCGGGGGTTCTCGCCGAGCTTCGGGACCGTCGGAGAAAGATTCAGTGCGAATTCCCTGTGCAAAGCACCCTCATAGCAGCTAAGGTGTGTAGATTTGCGGATGTCCCGCAGATGCAAGCGATGAGGATGGTGTTATTGATGACGGTTATGGTGATGATGGCGATGGTGGTACTATGTACTATGTGTTTTACGTGCGTTCTTATGGGTTGCCCCGCTACTGTGGCTCGACTCCTATGTGTTTTACGTATGTTCCTAGAGATTGCCTCTCTCGGGCTCGAAACCTTTCTTACGTTGGGGGTACCGCGCAAGCAGGCTGACCAGCACCGCGCAGACAGGTTGCACAGCACAAGCAACCCGAAGAGCACCGCACAGGCAGGCCGAAGATCCCCGCGCTGGCAGGTCGCCCGGGACTTGTCGCCTCCGCTTGTCTCGAACGGATTCGGGGTTCCGGACAGTAGCAGCAGTGGACAGAGTACCAGGAGTGCCGGGATGAGGACGCCGACGCTGTTGAAGGTGATGTTGATGTTGGTGATCGCGGAAGTACTCTTAGTACTTGGAATATTCTGACTGGTGCTGCATGGTGTTGAACTCCAACCAGTCCGGAGCGGTGTCGTTGCTGCTCCTGGTGATATTGTCGGTGCTGCTGCCGTTGGGGGGGGGGCGCATGACGAGGACGACGATGACCGTGTTGAGTTGTCAGTATTTTCGATTACGGTATCATGACGATCTCATTGTGATCTGGGTATAATCGGCTGTTGGTTTTCGATCAAGGTGTACGATCACATTTGGATAGGGCTGAGGAGGATGACCCGAATATTTGTTGTCGAGCGCGCTGGATAGAACTTCTGCCGTCTGGTGGCCGATGGATATTATCATCCAAGGAAAGCGGCCGCAAGTTCGTTGGAGAGGCTGCGAGACATGCGAGGCGGCACAGGCTGAGCAGCACCGCGGTCGCGAAAGCAGAGGGTGCAACAGGCTGAGCAGCACCGCGGTCGCGAGAGCACGGCACGGAACCAACGCAGGAAGGGGCACAAGATTGCGCGCCTCAGTCGGCAAGCTAATAGGCATTGCGGCAACGCAGTAGTCCAGTTTTTCAATCAGTAAAGGTATCCGGAAGACTCCCTCTGGCGAGCGTGCTGTGGAGCGTGTGGGCCGCCTTCGCGGGCGGCGTGCCAGTGAGGCCTGCGAGAGTGGTCACCGCTCGAGAGCGTTTCCCAGTTGATGCGGAAGGCACACTAAGCCCAGAAGCTCTTGTTGGACATCCCCTACATGCTCCAGTTCGCGAACATGATGCAGTCCGACGACCTGGACGTATTGCGCATCCTCGAGGCCATATTGTCGAAGGGCGGCATCAAATGACAGACGACGTCTAGGCCAAGCTGGCAGCCATAGTCTGCCACAAAGACGATCATCGACTGCACAACGCGCGGGGATGGCACGTGCGCGCCTACGAGTGGCGCAAGGCGTCGTCCGCCATGCACGTGCACGTGCGCGTGAACGCCAAGCCCCCGCGCAGAGCCAGCCCTCTTCTACCTTCCAGCAATCGACGGGCCTTCCGCTACGCTCATCCAAAAGGACTACGACGACATGCGCGCATGCACCAACGTCGGTGCGACCGCTAAGCTCGCCGGCGTCCTCCCTATGTAGCCGAGTCATAGTTTCTATTTCGAGTGGTGCGCGGCATCCATGCGAAGGTCACGGGCGTCGATCTCCACCCGCAGGAGCCCTCCGTGGCCGGCAGGCAGGCTATTCGCCAGCATTCCTGCGTGGTCTTAACATTCAAGCCAGTCGCCATCCACGTCTGGGTTTCGCGACGGACACAAAGAAACTTCCGAAGTTCTGTCCCTGGGCTATGGGAGGCCTGGGAGACGCGTAGGATTCGAGCCACACGATCTTCAGGCACACGCGCAAAACGCTCAGGGCTCAAGCTGCAGACAGGGGGCAGTCTAAAAACACATACGTAAAACAGGCATGTGATTTGAACCGCAGGAGAGAGGCAATCGATATTTATATACACACCTATACATCTCTATATCTATCTATCTATATATATACACAGGATATCTATATATATATATAGGCGCATGCGTAAAACTTGTGATTCGAGACGCAGGAAAGGGGCATTATACAGTCACCGACGTAAGACACATAGAATTCGAACCACGGGAGAGGGGTTATCTATTGGCACGTACGTAAACACAGGATTCGACCACGCGTGCGTAAAATATTCAGAATCTGAGCTCCATGGGACAGGCAATCGATAGGCGCATGCGTAAAACACGTTAGATTCGAGCCTCCGGAAAGGGGCAATCTACAGTCACCGACGTAACACACAGGATTCGATCCACATGAGCGGGCCGATCGATAAGCGCACACGCGAAACACATAGGATTCGAATCAGAGGAGAGGGGCAAATCAAAAGCACACGCGCGAAGCACATAGTCGAAACACAGGTGAGAGGCAAAGTACGGGCACATACGTAAAACTTTTCGGAGTCAAACCCCAGGAGAGGGGCAACAGGAGCGACCTATAGGCGCACACGTAAAACGCATAGGATTCGAGCCACAAGAGAGTAGCAACCTACAGGAACAGATGAAAGACGCATGGGCCCCGAGCCCCAGGAAACGGACAGTACATAGGAACACGCGTAAACACGCAGAATTCGAGCCACAGGAGATGGGGGCGTGAGGAATCGGGAGCTCTGGATACATCAACACGCAGCGCTCGAGCCAAGCGTGCGTACGACACATGTGACTCAAACCCCAGGAGAGAGCAATATATTGGCACGTGAGTAAACACACACACACACATCGGGTTCGAGCGACTGGAGCGGGGTTGTCTATAGACACGTGCGTAAAATACGTAGGGCTCGTGCCACAGGAGAGGGGAAATCGGTTGGCACGTACGTAAAATGTTTTGGCTTCGAGCCAGCGGAGAGGGGCAATCTACAGGCACAAACCTGAAACGTACAGGTTGCGAGCCACAGGAGAGGGGCAATCGACAGGCACATACGCAAAACGCGTTGGATCCGAGCCGCAGGAGAGGGGCAATCGATCGGCTCATGCGTAAACAGAGTGGAGTCGAACCACAGCAGACGTGCAGGCTGTAGGCACATACGTAAGACACGGGGTTCCAGCCCTGGGAGAGGGAAGGTCCACGGGTACATGTGGAATGCACGCGGCAGTCGATCCCCAGCAGGGCAAACCTATAGGCACACACGTACACCGGAGAGGGAAGTTCTGCAGTTACATGTGGAATGCACGTGGCGGTCGATCTCCAAGGCAAACCTATAGGCACACACGTGCATCGAATCGGATTCCAGCCACAGTGGAGGGGCAATCGGGCAATCGATGGGAGCGTACGTCAAACACGGTAGACCCCAGGAACGGGGCATTTCTGTAACACAAACGTAGATTACGAACTGCTCGAGCCACAGGACAAGTCATAGGAACACATGTGGAGCATATTGGGTTTGAACCCCCGGTGCTCGACATGTACAAGAACATACGAAATGCAGTTGCGACTTGACCCCGCGGCTGGAGCTATACATATATCGGAGGTGCACAGGGGGTGAGATCGAAGTGGAACGGAGAGCCCCCCTACCGGGAAATCGATTTCGGTTTCGTGTTCGTGCGTGCCGTGCGGGCGAGGCGAAGCTGCGTGGGCGGGCGAGAGAAAGTCTCCTGTGGCTGAGGCGCGGCCGGACCAAATGATTCCCTTCCGGGCGGCCGGGGCCCCGCGGTGTCCCGCCGGTGTCCCGCTGGTGTCCCGTGTGGCTGAGGCGCAGCCGGACCAAATGATTCCCTTCCGGGCGGCCTGGGCCCCGCGGTTCGATTGCGAGATCGATTGTGAGATCGATTGTGAAATCGATAGTCAGATCGATTGTGAGATTGATCGGTCGAGGTCGATTGTGAGATCGGTAGTGAGTTCGATAGTGAGATCGTTCGAGTGCGACGTCGCCCCCCGCCCCCCTCGCCTCCTTATCACCCGAAGGGTTGTCGTATAGGTATATATATAAATATACATAGGAACTTACGTAAAACTTATATGCACATAATCAATACACAGGTTCGACCCCCAGAAATGGGGCAATCGATAGGAACGTGTGTAAAACAAATCAAGTTCGAACCACAGGAGAAAAGGCAATCGATAGGCGCATCAGTAAACACACGCAGGTCTTCAGCCGCAGGGAACGGGCAATCTATAGGAGCATCTATAAAACACAAGTATTCGAGCCACAATCGATGGGGCAATCTGTTGGAACAGGCGCAAAACACACAGTACCGGCAGTCCGCCGGGCCGTCGCCCGTCTTGGGAGACGTTTCTTTCGGGTCCCCTTGCAGAGCCACAGCGTGAGTCGGACTTATGGACCATAGCGGGCCAGAAAACCATAGGGAGCGCTGCCAGCAAATACCGGGCCGACAGAACAACATAGTGACTCCTATTTCTGGACCAAATTGAACCAGAACGCCATAGTGCGCAATACATGTATCCAGGGGCGCCCATGGTCCATGTTTTCGGCGAACTTCCTTGGCGAATCCGCGTAAGACCCGCTCTTGAGCTATTCTCCCCCATCGCCGCCCCTGACAGAAGCTGGCAGGCGACCGCCAGTGGCCCTGGCGGCGCGGAGGAGGAGCTCGCGAGCCTGCGGGCGCAGGCGGCCACCGCGCCCGCGGTTGCCAAGGGGCGGCCAGGATCAAGCGCGCATCTGAGGCGTCCTTGCGAGAGCGGATATTTGCCCTCCTCTTGCTGCTCCTTTTCCTCCTCCTCCTCCTCCTCCTCCTCCTTCTCCTCAGTCATATTCCAAACGGCATCAGCAACACCACCTGCGGCATCATCGCCATCGTCGTCATAATGACATCACCATTGTCATGATTGTCACCAGCAGCACTTTCACCATTGGCATCATCAGTTACCATCGCCACCATTATCAGCAGCATCATCATCACCATCCATCTCCTGATCATCATCATCGTCATCGTCATCATCATGCTCATCATATGTCAGCCCGTTTCTCGCAAAATGTGTTGCAATGTAGATAATGTGGCGCTGACGGCGGAGACATAATTAAGCACTACCTTGAGTGCCCCCATACCGTTGTGGGATTTGTGGATGAATTAACGCCCTTCCAGTGAGCTCCCGACGCCCCAGCACTGCGTGTAAAGCAGTGGTGGCTCGATGTGTACCCCGAGCACACCCTAAATAGTTGAATCCAGGCTGCTCGTGTCAACGAGGCGGTTTCGGGGGTGTTCCAGTGTGCACGTGCGTCCCACGTGGTCTGCCCTGCTGCCCAGTGGATTGCCCTTTTCGGTCGAGGCTTCGAGCGCTCGCTCGCTTAGACTCTCCGGTTCGGCATTTGATTCACGAGATGCTTCGATCGACTGGTGGGCAGCAGTGGTATGGTTTACACGTATGGTGCAGGGTTTGTCCCCCTTCTCCTTCCTCCTCCTCCTCCTCCTCCTCCTCCTGCTCCCCCACCTCCTCCACCTCCTCCTCCTGCGCTTCCTCTTGCTCCACTTGTCAGCCATGTTTTAACCGATTAGATCATTGTTGGGATCATTCGGCCGCGACCTCGTGTAATGGAGCATTCGATCATCATCATCATCATCATCATCATCATCATCATCATCATCATCATCATCACCTCCGTAGCCATTTCGGCTCAAGGCCATATCGGGAGCTCAACCCCCCGACTCAAGTGGCCAGCGCCCGCCGCGCGCGTGAGTGACCCTGGAGAGGCCCCAAGGACAGGGGTCACCGCATTCTATTTGCATTTAAACCACACGCATTTCGCCTCTGTGTATCGTACCCGCCAGTGAGTGCATCTCTCCTTCGGTGCGATGGCTCTCGACCCAGCGGCTCTTCGGATCATGCTGAATGAGATTCTTCGGCCGCTAAATGCCCAGATGGATTCGATGAACGCAACGCTCGCTGGCAACTTGACGGCCATCAAAAAGATGGATGGGCGGCTCTCTGCAGGGGTTCAGCAGAACTCAGCCACCATCAACTCCATGAAGGGCGACATTCAGGCCCACAGCGCACGCATGGACGAGCTGGAGCTCAAACTTCAGAGACAGCAGCAGGGAGCATATACCGAAATGGAGCAGGTCGACGGGATGGCAAGCACATATTCGGCGTCAGCGAGATTGCAAAGTCTCGAGGCCAGCTTCGCGGAGATGCAGCGCAAAATGGACCAGCCACCCTCTGACCCATGGGCCGCCGTACGTGGCTCGGCATCGGGTCGCTCGACTGCTCCACCATCCACGACTCCATCCACGGTGCGACCTACAGTGCCTGCTGACAGGACGAAGATTTGGATTCGTGGATTTCCAAAGAAGCAGCAGAATAACGCATTTGAACGACACTTTGCGATCCTCAAAACCAATATGCCGCAGGAGTACCGTGATGAATGTGTACCAAATTGTCAGAGCTTACGATTCGCGTATGCTATCAAGTTTGATCACAGGAGCACGCGAAGTCTTTCTATGAGCGGGCTCGCGACCACCCTATCAAGTTCACCCAAGCCTCAACTGGCACACAGCATGACCTGCGCATTGGCTTCGGCGAGCCATATGACATTAAGAAGAAGGGCTACATCCTCGGGCTCATCTGGAAGCATATCTGCGCATACATGCGCACGAACGGATGCTGGACACCTGCGACAGTGCTCGCCTGCAACAAGTACCAGGGCCTTTGCTACACCACCGTGCGCGACGAGCCGATTGCTTTGGCGATGGTCTCGTCATGGACTGAATCGGAGGTGGTGGTCGAGACTTGCGCTCAGGAGTTGCGCAGCTTCGGCCTCGCAGAGCAGCAGGTCCAGGACTTGCCTGCCGCGGTCAACAGCGCCTACCAGGAGTAGGAAGTAGGCGCACCATGTTCTGTTAAAGATGACGATGTTGCCGCATCTGGGTTTGCCTATACTGCTGATTCCCCCCCACGCGCCTCCGCCCTCGCTCGCAGTCTCGGGAAGCGATTTAAGTACAGCTCTCCTCCTCCTCCCGCCTCGGGCAGCTGCGCAGACATTATCATTGAATGTCCGTGGCAGATTAAGCAGCACCTGGCGATAGTCACATGGAATGCAAGAGCCTTCTTTGGAAGTGTGTATGGTGATCACATACGGCAGAGAAATCGGATTCGCAAGTTCCGCACTCTTATCAAAGCCCATACCTTTATACTCATGCAGGAAACACATGGAACATATGCTGACCGCGAGACCCTGCGCAGGGATTATCCCATGCACATGCACTCTGGCACGTTTTGTGCGAACCCATATGCGGGTGGAGCTACGATCAGCGTGGCCAACTCTTTCCTTGCCAACTTCACGAATGTGGAGCATTGCGAGCATGTGCGCGGCCGTCTCATCTCTCTTTCCCTCCAAGGACCTCAGGGTGACCTCAAAGTGTACAATGCCCACCTCGATCCCACTCTCAATGATGCTGGGGCGTTTTCTGTTCTCGAGAAAATCGCAGATGTCCTCCCTCACAGCAACTCGTGTCTGTCTTCCCTTGCAGGCGATTTTAACTTCCTAGAGTCAGGAGGGACCCGAATCAGGACTGCTGGTGGGTATCAGCGTCCTGGGCGTCCTGCTCTTCTTCGGCGCTTTCGCGAGCTCTCCCCGAATGCGCCCGAGTTGGCGCAAGACGAGCCCACGCATAGGACTGGGGACCGCGGGGAAGGCATTCAGTCCCTGGGACGTATTGATCGCATATATACCTTTGCTGCCACGGCTACTGTCTTGGAGGCCAAGCCAACTGCTGGAATCATGGGGCACGTCTTGAAAGCTTGCGAGCCGGGTGGTCAGGTTCCTGTCTTCGTTCGTTTTTTTTTTGTTTGTTCTCTCTCTCTCTCTCTCTCTCTCTCTCTCTCTCTCTCTCTCTCTCTCTCTCTCTCTCTCTCTCTCTCTCTCGCTCTCTCTCTCTCTCTCTCTCTCTCTCTCTCTCTCTCTCTCTCTCTCTCTCTCCAGGGCTTCGGTCCCAGGCCAGTATTCCACCGTGGGTGACCGCTCGCCCTGAATTTGCACAGCTGGCGGATGATGCTCGGGCCCAAATCGACCTCTCCACGGGTCCCCTCCTCGCTCTAGAAGGGATCAAAGAGTGCGTGCATATAGCGACAGCGGAGATCAAGCCACGCATTACCGATACGGCGTACAAGCTGATACTCACCGTCTCATGGTTTGTTTAAGATGAATGCGTGCCAGTACGAGCGGTCGAAGCCACATCATACGCAAGTGCGCACGTGCATGCGACCAAATCGCACAGTTCACAGATGAACAGCACGAGCACATCATAGACCAGGCGAGGTTCCACGAGCACATCCGCATCATACAAGAGCGCATCCTGGTTCTCGAGCTCCGGGAGCACGAGCAGTCCCCAGAGTACCAGTACGACGACGAGCGCACAGTCAAGTTGCACAAACGTTTGAAGGCTTGGTCTCCCAAGCATAGACGAATTTCGCTCGTAGGCATTCTGGGCCATCAAGGGCGCGCACCCACCAGATTAGAGGACAGTGCCGCCCGACTTGCTGAGCATTGGGGCCGCGTGTACACCGCCGCTGGCGCGCCGAACGTGCCCCCGCACATTCCAGAGATGCTACTAGCTCGCTGCCAGAAAGTTCATCCTGGGATCGACTGGATTGTTCCGCTCTCTGAAATGCTCGGCTTTCTTCATCGCAAGAAAGACACTGCGGCTGGTCCCGATGGCATCCCGTACTCAGGCTGGGCAAAGTGTAGCATCGAGTGTAACAGATACTATGCCAAGCTTAATCGAGTTTTATGTCTGGACACTCTCTTCCTGGAGGCTTCAACCATGGGGCCACGGTTTTCCTGGCCAAAAATCTCGAGGGCGCTCTCTGAGAGACGCGCAGAGAAAAGCAAAGGAGACCCGCCCGTTATTCTTGGGCAATACTGATAACAAAACCTTCGCGTCGCTGCTGAGTATTCAATTTGAACAACAGGCTCAGTTGCTTATGCGCAGAAACCAGACTGGGTTTATCCATGGCAGGCGCACGCTAGACAACATAACGCTGATAGAGTCGGACTTTTTGGAGCATGCAGTGTTTCAAGGTGCCGATCGAGTTGGCCTCTTCCTGCTCGACTTTGCCGCTGCTTTCCCGAGCTTAGCGCATGCGTGGATCCTGGCCGTTTTACAAGATATGCTTACCCCAGAATATGTCGTGGACGCTGTTCAACAACTATATCGTGATAGTTACGCAAGTACCAGACTAAGGGGAGGCACGTTCAGAGGCTACTATATCGCACGTGGTATCAAACAGGGATGTCCATTATCTGGCGTACTATTTGCTTTAGCTGCTGATCGCATTTTCAGGTGCATGTATTCAGTTATGACGCCCATGGCTCGGCTTTTTTTTGCATTCGCGGACGACATATGCATTGTTTCTTGCGACCTTGTCCGCGCGCTCCCCATCGTGCTGAGATTGCTCTCGCAGGCCGCGATGGCGACGGGCCTGATCTTGAACCCAGGCAAGTGCTCGCTGGTATTTGCTGTGCCATACTCCAGGAGATACGCGTGCGAGGTGTTTCGTGTATCTGGCGTTAAAACTCGGCCGTATCGGGCCGACACCTTCGGCAAGTACCTGGGAGTTTACATCGGCCCGGAGGGGCCCGCGGTGTCCTGGGGCGCTCCTGGGACCAAGTGCATCAAACGAGTCTGGTATCAATCTTGCTAACCCTGAGCTTGCCCCATTTGTGGGCGCTGCTGTATTGAAAGGTCTCTGTAATTCCTGGGCCACCAGTGCTGGGTATCGTCAGGGGCGGAATGCTTGTCTGTTCGGGTGCAGAGCGTGTGGAGGCGATCAAATCCCCCACTATTTTGATTGCCCATGTGCCCTCGAGCCACTCTGTCTTGTCCTGCCCCATCTTCCCGCTGATTTCCTCTCCTGGACGGCCCAGGACCGCTTGCTGCTTCAGAGGCATAATGCGTCCTCCTCTCCTGCCTTGTACTCTACCATGCTAGCTCACGATCTTTGATTCAGCACGTTCAATTCTCTCAGGAGCATGAAACGGTTTGGCCCTGAGTGCATACTCGCCTTTTACAAAGCTCGTGCGAGGGCTATCTCGAAGCGGCAACTTCACATTCGAGCTCTGTTTCAGCGGTGATGCGAGCTCCTGGGGATCTGGAGCCTGAAGGGGCTGCGCCATCATCATCATCATCATCATCATCATCCCCATCATCATCATTTGCATCATCCGCATCATCATCATCATTGTCGTCTCAGCCTCCTCTCCCTACTCATCATCATTAGCATCAGCATCATCAGCATCGTCATCGTCATCATCATCATACTCATCATCATCAACAGCAGCAGAAACATCATCATCAGCACCCACATCCTCCTCATCATCAACAGCAGCATCATCAGCATCAGCAGCAGCAGCGGCATCCTCATCCACTTTCGCGTCCTCGTCCCCCCCCCCCCGCTCCATCCTCCTCCCCCTCCTCCTGATTGTCCTCCTCGTTCTCCTCCTCCTTCGCCTCCTCCTCCTCCTCCTCGTCCTCCCCCTCG
The DNA here is from genome assembly GCA_963575745.1 of Prorocentrum cordatum. Classification (NCBI taxonomy): domain Eukaryota; class Dinophyceae; order Prorocentrales; family Prorocentraceae; genus Prorocentrum; species Prorocentrum cordatum. The sequence continues at coordinate 348,065 of CAUYUJ010016059.1, read as the reverse complement.
TCCCCCTCCTCCCCCTCCTCATCCTCCGCTGCGTCTTCGTCGGCGGGCCCGTCGCCATCGTTCAAAGGTCGAGGCTCGAGGATTCTGGGCCTCGTCTCGTCGTGAAGCCGACCACGCCCTGAAGGTTTTTGGCTCTTGTCGGCCCTTGGGGGGGCCCATGCTGGGCCCCAGTCAAGGGCCCCAGTAAAAGGAGAAAAAAAACACCACGGCCTCTATAAGTGGCGCTTGCTAAGCAGCCCTGGGCGTCTGCTAAAAAGCCCTGTCCTGCTCGAGTCCGTCCTTGGCTACATTCGCCGAACGGCTTCTTTTGTCGGGGTGTTGGGTTGTTTTTCTGCTCTCTACCGAGGGCCGTCAGGAGACAAACCGTGACGAAGACATGGCCCCAGGGAAAAGCTCCAGACCTCCCAAGGCCCACTTTGCGAAAACGGCGCTACGTCGACAGCCCTCGCCCTTGATCAGCTTCGAGGATCGAGGATCTCCAGGAACAGTCACGGCATAAAGATAATGTGTCGGAGGTCCGAGCGGGTGTCTTCGGGTCGGCCTTGACCCCCCAGCGCCGACCCAAAGTTCGAGCTGATTGGCCGCTGGTAACCCTTCTGAGGCGCCTGGGGTCCCCCAGAGGATCCCTGCCCCCCACCCCCGCACCTCGTCGACCTCCCTCCGCGCGCCATCTTCGTGCTCTCTGTCTGTCTGTCTGTTTGTCTGTCTGTCTGTCTGTCTGTCTGTCTGTCTGTCTGTCTGTCTTTCTGTCTGTCTGTCTGTCTGTCTGTCTGTCAGTCTGTCTGTCTGTCTGTCTGTCTGTCTGTCTGTCTGTCTCTCTCTCTCTCCCTCTCTCCCTCTCTCTCTCCCTCTCTCTTTCTGCGGGTGTTTTACACGACTGTCACCACCACGCACTCCCGCCACCCGACAGACGAGCTGGACACTCCAGGTCGGAACTCCGCCGAGTGAAGCCCAACCCTCTCGCCAGAGGGGGCGGGGGAGACGAGCCACCAGGCTCAACCGGGGGCCCACCTCACTCGCAAGGCCCACCAGGGCGAGCGTACTATGACGAGCTGGGCGGTCCGTTGCTTGGCATCGCTCGGACGTGTGCATTTTTCCTCGACGAGGACCATCGAGGAGCATCCTCGACCATCCGGCCAAAGAAACACGCACGAAACCGAAACATGCACGGGGAATGGACGTCCAATCGGCGGCAAGGTGGGGGTATCCTTCCCGACAAATTCAAAAGGAAAACAAGAAGACCCAGTCGGCCTCGGCGGGGCCCTCGACTGTGGCCATGACGACGCTGCCACCCCTCCGATTCGACACGCGATCACACCCTGCCATGGAAGTCATCACGGTGACGGTCACGACGCGGGCGATGAAAGCGCACTCCTCCGTCCTGGAAGGCACGAGGCGACGGCGCCTCCGGAGGCGAAGGCCCACCAGGGCCCCTCCTCGGGCGCCATCGGCCCGGTGGAGGCCCTGCGCATGGAGGCGAGGGGCCGCGACTGGCGCCCCCCTGTGGGGCAGGACCGCCGCCCCAACCCACCTGCGCTGGCCGGTGCAGGAGCACACCCAGCCCCCCAGCCCCTGTGGGGCAGGACCGCCGCCCCAACCCACCTGCGCTGGCCGGTGCAGGAGCACACCCAGCCCCCCAGCGCCGGAAGCACCGGGGGGAGGGGCGAACAAGGACCAAGAGGTGAAGAGAGAAAATAAGGAGCAGCTGGACACGATTACGAGGAGGAGGAGGAGGAGGAGGAGGAGGAGAAGGCGGAGGAGGAGCATCCTGCCACCAGGCCCAAGCCCCGTACCAACAGGGAGCGGGCGCTACGCCTGGAGAGATGATGCGCCTGGGGAGAGGACTACGGTCTAAAAAGACATCGAAGTGCATGGCCAGTTCGGCAGGGTTCGCTCCGGTGTACAGCGAAGCCCTACGTCCTCCCGAACGAGAATCGAGGGCCTTAGTACCACTCGCCACGGGGGGCGGGTGCCCGAGCGACACCACCGCAGCTGACCGATCGGAGACGTGCCCTCGCGCAACGCTGCACCGTGGCCAGGGCAGCAGCCTGTCCACGAACGTGAACCTGCTCTGACCAAGCACAGTCAAAATCTATAGCAAGGACGATCGACTTCCCAAGGATGCCCTTCTATCCTTGCCTATTCGGTCATCGTCGGTCCATCCTCAACAAGCTTCGATGGCCAGCCCCAATCGAAAAGCTTCGGCCTGGGCGTTCCAGGCCCTTGCATTCTGACCGCGCATTCTTACTATCAGTTTGATTGCATCGCGGTTCTGCAAAAGCGCGCCTCCAGCCAGCTCAGTCCGCCTGGAACGAGCTCCCAAAGTCTCCGCACGACTGTCTCTCCTGGCGCTACTCTCCAGGAAAGTCTCCAGGCGCGACTTGATGCTCACCGCTAGCGCACCAGCTCCAGCCTCTCCTTTTTTCCCGCTGGCTGCGAGAACACCTGGCATCCTGTTCCAATGACCAAGCACAGGGCCGCCGAGTGGAATGCCCCAACGCGGCACCTTCTACCCAGGGCGTCGAAGTGCGCATGCCAACGCGCGTTAACGCCGATGCCTCCCGGCAGCACAGGCGCGCAGAGGGGTCGTGCCACGCCCTTCCAGGTTTTTCCTGGCGGGGTCACCGTTTCGACCGCGCCAGGGGTGGTTTTTTTTTCAGCCCCTGCCACTAACATGCTGAATCTCCCGCCGAAGAGGTGAGCGTAGCAGACGCTAATAGCCCGCGCGCCAAGACGGACATCCCGCGCGGCTGGTTTTGCTATATCCTGTTTTGTTTCTTTATCTCTCTCTCTCTCTCTCTGTCTGTCTCTTTTTCTCTGTTTCTCTTCCGTTGCCCCTGTCTTACGCATGTTCAAATATTTGAGTGTGTGGTAGTTATATGCATAGTTACACACTGCTTTCTTCTTCCCTATATATATATATATGTATCAGAGTGAGGGGGCCGAACGGTCATTCACGTCCCTGGGTGCGTGGCTGAAGTGGGATTCCGCGGTGCAGATTCTCGTTGTTGTTGTTTGTTGTTGTTTGTTGTTGTTGTTTGTTGTCGTCGTCCCACCCGCAACCCGCCCCGCGACCCACCCGCGACCCACCCCGCGACCCACCCCGCGACCCACCCGCGACCTACCCGCGATCCACCCGCGACCCACCCCGCGACCCACCCCGCGACCCACCCCGCGACCCACCCCGCGACCCACCCGCGACCCACCCGCGACCTACCCCGCGATCCACCCCACGACCTACCCCGCGACCTACCCCGCGACCCACCCGCGACCCACCCGCGACCCACCCGCGACCTACCCACGACCCACCCGCGACCCACCCCGCGACCCACCCGCGACCCACCTTCGACCCAAACCACGTTCAAGGTACAAACAAACATTTTCGGCGCCTGCGGCGGGTTTTTTTGCATCCCTTCCAGGTGGAGAGCCCGCGACCCACCCCGCGACCAATTCGCGACCAACCCGCGACCCAAACCACGATCATGGTACAACTCATATTTTTTTCGGCGCCTGCGGCGGGCATCTTTTGCAGTCGTTCCAGGTGGAGAGCCCGCGGCCCACCCGCGACCACGTTTTTCAGGGTATAAACCACATGTTTCGGCGCCTGCGGCGGGCATCTGTTGCATTCCTTCCCGGAGGAGAACCCGCGGCCCACCCGCGACCCAAACCACGTTCAGTGTACAAACCAAATTGTTCGGCGCCTGCGGCGGGCTGCTTTTACATTCCTTCCAGATGGAGGTGGAGAGCCCGCGACCCACCCGCGACCAAAATCACGTTCACTGAACAAACCAATGCCGCACAAGCGCGGCGGCGGATTTTAGCATGCCGTCTGAGCCCGCAACGACCTCTTCAAACCCCGCGCATCCAGGCCAGCCCGTCCAGCAATTTTGCCCTGGCGAGTTGCCTTGACAGAGAAGTCGGGGAGCATAAAGTGGAAAAAGGATTGCGTTGCCGTTATCTTGGGAAAGGGGGGGGGGCATGAGGAGTAAACAGGGGACGAGGAGGACACGGAAGAAGAGAGGATGTAAGGATAATGTAGAGAAAGAGGAGGAGGAGGAGGAGGAGCAGGAGGACGAGGAGGACGAGGAGGGGGAGGAGGGGGAGGAGGGGGAGGAGGGGGAGGAGGAGAACGAGAGGGGAGAGGGGGAGGAGGGGGAGGAGGATGATGATGGACGACAATGGGAGGACGATGATGGAGGCCGATGAGGGGGAGGACGACAATGGGAGGACGATGATGGAAGGACGAGGGGGGGAGAGGGAGGACGAGGAAGAAGAGGAGGAGGATAAGGAGGACGAGGTGGAGGAGGGAGGACGATGACGATGACGATGACGATGAGGACGAGGACGAGGAAGAGGAAGAGGAGGAGGAGGAGGAGGAGGAGGTGAGAAGGAGGAGGGGGAGGAGGAGAAGGAGGAGGAGGAGGAGGAGCAGGAGGAGGAGGACGATGACGATGACGATGAGGACGAGGACGAGGACGAGGAGGAGGAGGAGGAGGAGGAGGAGGAGGAGGAGAAGGAAGAGAGCGCCATCGACAAGGAAGGTGGGGGCCACGAGGCCCGCCAGCTCTACGACGCCCGCGTCGCCCGCGCCCGCCCCCTCACTCTTATCCGCAATTGCGGGGTGCTACATATGTTTATCTGGGTGTGCTTGTGTGTGTGCACATATCTCGCTCTCTCTATATATATATATATATATATATATATATATATAGATGCTCTCTCTCTCTCTCGCTCCCACTCCCTCCATTATTCGTTCCACGACCTCCCTCCCTCCCACTCCTCGTCCATGACACTCCCTCCATCTCTCTCCTCGTCACCCAACCGTCTCGTCGGCTTCCCAGGCCGCACCCAGTGTCGCGAAGATAATCAGTACATAACCTCGCTTCGCGCATCGCGGCCAGGGGCGCCGAGCTGGCCTTCTTCAGGGGGCGGCGCGAAGGCGCGAAGACAACCGTGCGGCTCGTAGCGCGGGCCGCGATGCGCGAAGTTTGCGAACCTAGGATTTTCTCCGTTGGTTCCATCAAGTTAGGCGGCAGCATGTTCTTCTTGCTCTTCCTCACCCCTCCTCCTGCCTCCTCCCCCTCCTAAAATTCGCCCTTGCCCCCCCTCAGACCAAGAGAGCCTTCATAGGGTTGTGTGTGGCCTTCGGTTTCTACCAGAAGCGCAGGCATGCAAAGTCAGCATCGCCATTGGCCCAGTTCCCCCCCAGCCTGAGGCTCGTGCGATTGCTCGCGCCGCGAGGCAAGCAGCGGCTCTGCCACAGGGCGAACGGCGATAAGGTGGGCGAGGTGTTCCTGTCGACGCTGTGCCGCCTCCTCCTCCTCCTCCTCCTCCTCCTCCTCCTCCTCCTCCTCCTCCTCCTCCTCCTCCTCCTCCTCCTCCTCCTCCTCCTCCTCCCCCCCCCCCCTCCCTCCCTCCCTCCCTCCCTCCCTCCTCCCTCCCTCCCTCCTCCTCCTCGTCCTCCTCCTCCTCTTCTTCCTCCTCCTCCTCATCCCTAATCCTTCCTTCTCCTCCTCCTCCTCCTCGTCCTCCTCTTCCGTACTCCTTCCTCCTCCTTCTCTTCGTTCTCATCCTCTTCCTCCTCCTCCTTCTCCTCCTCCTCTTCCTTACCTGGGGCAGGTAGACGGACATGTTTAGCCTGTGAGGCGTCGCGTTCGCACGCCTGGCCTAGGATTTGTACTTGTTTAAATCAACGTGACATCTCACGTCTAATCAAAAGGTTTGTCTCTTCTCTGACACTGGATGACGACTTACTTTCGGGCATCCAACGATTATGCACGCTCACCACACTTTCGAAGCATAGTGCCTTAAGGACACAGCCCGTTGGAAAGGCCGGCGGTCCTGCACCTTCTCACGTCGAACCGCTACCTAGGTTCGTCCCCTTTTGGGCGCTGGCTGGCGGCAGTGCCATCCATCGTGCATCCGCAGATTATGCGCGCCCACCCCCGTCGCGAGACTGATGCCTCAAGGACGTTGCCCAGCGCCAAGGCCCGCGGTCCTGCACGCCCTCACGCTGCACTCCTTCACGGCAAGCAGTACATCAACACGTGTCTCGCAGTCTTCGTGCTTTCGTATTCATTGTTTTCGATTGGAATCCCCCGGAAAACGACAGTGCTGCGGTCGGCTATCCTGTGGAAGAGGTATTGATTTTCACCCCACAGCGAAGACATCGGGGGCAATGGAGGGGGTCCGCCCCGTCTTCCCTTTGGGGGGGGCAGCCCGGCCTGCCTCAGAGCTACGTACCCGTGCAACCGTTGGGGTGGCTATCCGACCTGCGATGGTGCTGGGCCCCCCCTTGTTCACCCTAAGGTGGCGTCCCAGCCTGCTGCAGAGCAGGTCTCCAGGCTGCCCCGATGCGGAGCGGGTCCCCCCCTGTCACCGCCAGGACGGCGATCCTGCCTGCGGTGTAGCAGGCGCGCCCGTTCGAACTAGGGCAGCAAACCGTCCTGCCCTGTGACCCCTTGTGAGCTGCCCCATCTGGGCCCCCCTACAAGGTTAGGGCCAGCGTCTGACGCTCTTCTGGGGGACGCCAGCCTATCCTCTGATCAGAGGTCTGTCAAACAGCCCATCTTCTGGGGATGCCAGCCCCGCCAATCCGAAAGTGTCGAACAGAGGTGGCTGTCGCGGGGTATGGTGCCCACGCATACCATCCACCAGCTCCGGGTGCCAACAACCGTCCCTGCACAGGCTTTGGGACAAGAAGGTTTGTCACCCCAACCTTCAGGAGACCCTGACAGGGTTGTGCCTACCCTCAAGGGCAATAGCACTGCACTACAATCCTCCTCCTCCCCTTCGCATTTACTCCCCCCTTTCTAGGGCCCGCGGCAGCCATCTTCCGCCCGAGGCGCCGGCCAGGTCCACGCGGGCGGCGCGCGGCGCGGGGCGGGGCGAGAGTCAGGGGCAACGCTTGGTGGTGATGGGCTCCATTGGGGGGGGGGCGCATCGGCCCCCAATCTCGAGAAGACGATCGGGTGTTGCCAGGTTGTGACCCCGCGTCGGAGGTAAATCGCGTCGGAGGTATGGGGAGAAGTGACGAAGATGAAGACAGGACGAGGATAACATCGGGTACGGATAAATCGAGGACCTCGGAGATCTGGCGGCTCTCGAGAATGTCTCCGGCGCCGTGGCCTTCGCCCTTCGCGGAGCGTTCCGGAACGCTCTGAGAGCCTCCCAGAACGCCCTGGCACGGATTTATCCTCCCAGAAAGCCTCCCAGAACGCCCTCGTCCTAGCCCCGTCCAGGGACGCATCGACCCCCTTTCCCGAGGAGACGAAGACAAGGGCTTGAGTGCGTGGGTTAGCGACGGGTCCCGCTCACTGGCGAAGTCGGGGCGCTCCGTCGCCAACCAAGGCAGCATTGGTCTCCTCTTTCGAGGGGTACCCTCCCCCATCTGTGGATTTGGCGCCCGCGCGCCGGATCCACGGGTCGGCCGTATTAGTGTGTGCCCGACATGCGCCCATTCATCGCCGATGAAGGCTTCACAGCCCTCCCCGCCCAGGAGTGTGCGGTCTCGCCAGCGGGGACATGTCGCCGATCTATCCGCGATGCATCGCCGACGCCGAGTCGATGTTTCTCCCCCCTGAGCCGGTCCCCCCCATCGTGCCCCCTCAGTCGGGAATCGCGGAATGTGTCCCTGGCCCAAGGTGCCCCCAGAGCCTCCCGCTCCATCGCGGAGCCCCCGAGACCCCCTGGGCCTCGCGAGGGGCGCTCTGCAGGCCGCGGGGGCCTCCTGGCAAACCCGGGGGGCACTGTTGGCCCCGGACACTTTTGGCGACACCCGACTCTGATGGGCTTGTTTTCCACCACCACCACCATAGGTTGGAGGGAGGAAGGAGGTGGAGGACGAGGAGAAGAAGGACGAAGAGGACGAGGAGGAGGAGGAGGAGGAGGAGGAGGAGGATGACCCCCTCCCCCTCCAACTCATGGTGATGGTGGTGCTGGAAAACAGCTCCATCAGACTCGGAGGGCGGGCGAGCGGCGGCCGCCGAAGCCCCGGCTCGCCCAGGGCCGCGGCACATCGCGTCGGCCGGCTTGTCGCCGGTGCCACCTCCGCTCGAGGCCGGCACCTCGGGCCCAGAGCTCCTAAGGGAGGACTTCGAGGCGGCGACGAGGAGGAGAACGAGGACGAGAAGGACGACGAGGAGGAGGAGAAGGAGGATGAGGAGGAGGAGGAGGAGGAGGAGGAGGAGGAGGAGGAGGAGTGGGTGGGGGCACGCGTCCTGTTGTTTTGTTGTTCGACCCTGGCGTGTGATGTTTGACAATCGCGACATGCTCTTTCCCTGATGTTTGGCCTCTGGGGCCCATGACCGGGCCCCCAGGCCATCAAGAACGGATGCGGTACGAAAAATTCCCCCCTTGGGAAGGAGTCGGGGCACATCGCTGGGTGTCTGGGTCGTTCTGTCAATGTTCCAGGCTCCTGGGGGGGGGGGGGGGCTCTTGCGCGCTCCCCCCGGGGGTCACCAAGAGTGGGCCGTTGGAGTGGAATATTAGGGGCGCCGAGGAGGGGGATGAGGACCAGGGGTTGCGGATATCTTGGCCTGGGCCACGTCATATCCTGGACGTCATGGCCCCATCTTCTTCGTCTGCTCACATGCGTCGAGCCATGATTCGCTAACCTCTCTCTTCCTGGCCCCCCTCTTCGGCGCACCCGAGGGAAGGGGTCGGAAACTCAGGGGCTGCGGACTAAAGAAGTCGCTTCGACGGATGTCTGCGTGGGCAGAAGCAGAAACCCGGCATGAACGTACGCTTTAAGTGGCGCCGCGCAGATTCCCCAGTTCATCGTTGTGCCCCCCCTCCCCGGGAGCGCCTTCAGCGCCGTTCCGACGGAATCCGCGCGGACCTCTGAAACTCATGTTTATGCAGATTCTTAGCCGTCTTCTTGATATTCCTCGTCTGGAAAAGGATAGGTGTGCTTGGAGCTACCTGCTTATTCCTGTCAAGCTTCGGGACCCAGGGGCCTCTGGAGACCTCCAGAGGCCCAGTGAGACTCATGTGTTGTCGTGGCGCTTCCCCTTCGGTTTCGCCTTCCCAGTGGGGGGGAGTCTTCCCGGACCTTCTCCCGCCGTGAGAACCAATCGCGGGTGGAGGTGCTTTGACAACCTTTGGTCTCTGTGGTGCCCTCACTGGGCCCAGGGGGCCATCAAGCAACGACTCCAGACAAGAAAACTGTCTCGATGAGTGGGTCTTGGATTCGGGGGACCTCGAGGAAGGAGACACGGCATAAAGCAGAAATTCTCAGCGCGCGGAGCGCCCCACGGGCGACGAGGCGCCGCTAGTGGGGTCCAGCGCAAACCCAAGAAATTCGCACGGACCGTCGAAAGCTTTTGTTTGTGTGCTTATCCTTATTCAAACTGCGAAGACACCACGACGCCGGAACCCTGGAGACCATCGCGCAACGACGCGGGGCCAACAAGAAACTGCCGCGAAGAGTCGGTCTTGGCCTCCGGGGATCCCACGCTGCTAATAACGCCACGGCGTCGGAGGCCAGGGGTCGCACCCCGAGGCCATCGAGCAAAAACGAGCCTCCGCGAACAAAAAGTTGGTACCACAGACGCGTGAACCATCGGTGTCTGACAGCGAAGATTTAGAGGAAGACATAGCCCCCATCCTGCTACCCTTGCCTCGCGTTCACCATTTTGGGCCTCGTGGGAGGCCCTGGTCGCCACCGCTCGGCTGCACCTGGGGAGAGGTCCGGGGAGCAGCGGGATCGGTACCTTTCGGTTTCTCCAAGCGTCGCATTTCATCGGGGAGGCCGCGGCGAGCAGATACTAGTAACGCAGCAGCGCCCCCCACCGTGAGCACCTCGCATACAAGCTCGCCGATGTGAAGTTCGCTTCGGGCAGCGCGGCCAATTTGTTGGAAACCGCGGGCGCCAGGCAACCCACTTTTGCCCACGCCCGCATAAGACATGAGTGCCCACACTTGCCACATAAATGAACACCAGATTGACGAACACATTTTTTACTTCACTAGGGGGAATGCTGGGGGAGGTCTAGTAAGCGTCGAAGTCGAAGGCGTCGTCCTCAGCGAACGAAGCCATGGCGGTAACGCTGAAAAGTCCTGCGACCATAGCACAGTTTTCACGTCGAAGACTGAACTACTGGCGGCAGCAAGCAACCTTCATCACGTTGAATCGCTTCTGGGGAAAGGCATGGTCAGACCACTGGCGCTTGCCAGCCACAATTGGTTGGCATGTGTCTTTTTCAACAGCAGTGAGAACTTCGCCCGATGTAATATGTGTGACAGAGCCGACTGCTTCAATGTCTTGCCATCCGACTGGTTAGACCTCAAGGTCGTTCTGTTTTTTTGGCCGTGAGAGTTGCCCAACAACGCCCAAAAACTGGGCGGACAGCATGGGCGTGCACCCACGGAGAGAATGCTGAAGGCTGCCGCGTAGATATTTTGAAGTCGCCCATAGAGAGACGCCTGGCACCTGCGGCCCGTCGAAGATCGAGTGGAGGTCGTTGAGCTTCCCCTGAACTTGACGACTGAAGCGGGGACGGCGACGATTCACGACATGAGCGCTGCGCACTGGCAGAGTCTTTTCATGCCGCTTGGCGGTTCAAATGCGACACGAAGCAGAGGACGGGATCACCATTGAACACAGCACAACCTGGCATAAGGCACCAGTTCATGGAGAGCACGGAGCAGCATGATGCGTTTTTCGTTTGTGTTTTCAAGGTGTACGGCACACGAAGCACACGTTTGTTTTTTCCAGTTTCCAAAGACAAGAAGAAACGGCCAAGTTCCAGTTTCACAGCATGAATCACAGGACGCGGTGGATTGAGTATTGGAGCTAGGGAAAGAGGCCCAGACTGGCCCGTCGTAGCAAAACATTCACGCATTCGAAGACGGTAGGGGCGTGGGAAAGGGCGTGCTCTCGCAAGGTGCTGGGCACATGTCGTTATTTCGCTAGCCGAGAGCGTGGCCTGCGATCGCTAGGATGCGCCTCGCCCAAAATTGCATGCCCCGCAGGGCGGCGCCGCCGACGGCGCAACGAGTGGGGCCGAAACCGTCGTCGAGCCTGCTTCCCAGCCAGGACGCCGGCTGCGCCGCGCCCGTCAGATGATGGGGCCCTCTCGCACTGACCGGCTTGGTGCACCGACGCGAGCGCGCAGAGAACTATCAGGCATAATTGGGGGCCCAGGCTGCAATTCAATAGCTGGCGCCGCGGGCGAACGTGATTACTTGCTGGCGGGGGGGGCGGGCGCCCGGGGGGGCGGGGGTCCAGACCTACGCGCGAGATTCGCCGGAGGTTTGTCTTTTCCCGGATGCGCATCAGCACGGGGGCCGAGCGCGAAGATAATTGAGGACAGACCCGCGATCGGCCCAACGCTGACGCTGCTTACCGGGCTGATTTTATTTTCTGACGGATCAGTGATTGCTGCCTTCCACATACTGCGAAGAAGGAGCAGCGCTCGCTGAGCCCACTCGAGGGGGGGGGGGTCGGAACTCCATTTTTGACCACCACCCCCGCCCTGGGATTTTTCCTTGATTGGTTTTCGGCAAGTAGGCGTATAGGTCGGTAAGGTATAAATATATCGGTCGGTCGTAAAATTCAATGGTCTTACATCCGTCGTAGCAAAACGCCGAAGGCGCGTGTTACTTGTGACCACTCAGGGTTAGGATCGTCCTCTACTAGAACTTTGTAAGGTTACGTGTTAAAGGTCGTGTACGTTCGACGAGGGCCTGCGTAAAGGGAGGGGGGGGGGGACGTCACTTATTGAACTTGCACCGCGCGCCGTTATCTCCCCCCCACCCACCGCCACCACCACCGCGCACAACCAAACACCACGCGCAACGCAAACACCAGTACAAACCACCGCACACCACCACACACCACCGCACACACCACACACGCCACATCAACACACCACGCACGCACCACCACCACGCACCACACCACAACCAATCACCACACGCACGCCACGCAACCACACACAACCACCACGCGCCACCACGCACACGCAACCACGACGCACAACCGCGCACGCCACCGACGCCACTACCACGCACCAACACGCACAAACACCAACCCCACACCACGCACAACCACACCACAACGAAGCACACCACCACGCGCGCCAAACCACCACGCACCACCGCACACACACCACGCCACACATAAGCACCCCTCACTCCACGCACAACCACGCACAACCACACCCACAACACACACGTAAGCCGCACCCACACCACCACACGCAACCACATCCACCCACGCACAAACACCACATTACCATCACAACCACCACACGGAACCACGCGCCACAGACGCACATCACCACGCCACCTTCTCTTCCCACCACCATCATCTCGCACAAGCAAGCACCCCACCACCAAACGACCACCGCTAAGCGATGTAGTTCCATGCTTTGCCACGGCGTTTTGCAGTGCCTTGCCGTGTCTTCTGATCGGGGGAAGTAGGTTCTCACGCGCCTAGCTTTGGTGCAGCGGATCATTTTGCCGAGCGGTTTGTGTCATTCTTCCCGGAGAGATTTCGGGATCCCATGTCGCCTTTTGTTCCGCTCCCTGGGTCTCTGCAGCGCCTCCTCCCAACACTTTGACATGCTCTCTGGCTAACTGTGGGCCCACGTGTAGGACATGTGGATGGGAGGAGGAGGAAGGAGGAAGTAGGAGTAGGAGGAGGGGGGGGAGGTGGGCGCCGTCAGATCCCCATCGATGAGGCCCAGGCCCTTCATCTTGAAACGCGTCGTTGGTGAAACGGTCTATCCGTAGCCTGTGTTGGCCCAAGAGGTTGTGGGGATCTTTTGAGATCTGAGGCTGCTCGGTCTCAGCATCGTCGCAGTTCTTCTCGAACTCTCGCGCGATGCCTGCCGCGCTGTCGACGCCGAGCAAGAGCGGCCCTGCGGGCTCGCCTTGCTCCGCCGCGGCGGCTTCGCCTGGCCTATCGGCAACGCGGAGCTCCCTGGCCATGCGCGCGCCAATGCCAGCGAAGACTCGCAACCAGATGATCGACGACGAGGCGATGGCGCGCAGGGAGTGCTTCATGACGATCATCGACGAGTGCTCGGCGAACAGTGGTCACATCTTGCCGTTGTTCAACGAGTTGAACAAACGCTTGAGGGCCATGGCGAAGGAGGCGCGCTGCGAGGAGGCCAAGTTCGACATCTTGGCGAAGACGTTCGCGAAGACCGACGAGGAGTTCATGATCAGGATCGTGGTGGAGATCTCGGACCTCTCGCTGCAGGACGTGGTCAAGGCGAAGCAGATGGACGACGGCGCCGTGTTCCAGCTGATGCAGTTCGCGCTTCAGTACCCTAAGGGGTTGAAGTATCCCGAGGAGGCTCGGGTGGTGGAGGTGCTGAGTCGGGTCTTCAAGACTCGTATCGAGGTCGCTGGCCAGCGGCTCAAGAAGTTCAAGCAGAACGGTGGTGTTTCGAGTACTGGGATGTTGTGCTGGAAGGTTGGCTGCTTCGTCCTCAAGTCCATCGATGGGCTTCTCTCGGAGGTAGGCCACGCGAACGGCGACAAGGTGAAGATCCCGCAGGGTCTCCACCTCGACTAGTCGTACACGCTCCACTACAACTGGGACGATTTGGCTGCCTGCCTCCAGGAGCCGCCGATGCCGCCCGTGCTCCTCTGCGAGTTCTTCAAGGCATCGCGCACGGGCCCCTACAAGATCACGAAGGTGACGTCGTCGTCGAAGGACTTCGCGAAGGAAGTGCTGAACACCTTCAACGCGCACAAGAATGAGTTGGAGGCCGTCGTCCAAGGCCAGGGTTCCAGCAGCTCCAGCAGCAGCGCTGGCGAGGTCCGTGGGCAGTTGAAGACCCTCGTCTCGGAGAAGAAGAAGAAGGCCATGCAGAAGGCCAGGCAGAGCGCAGCCGAGAAGATGGCTGAGGTGAAGAAGCGCAGCACTATTTCTTTGGGCTGAAGTTTTCGTGATGCAGCCTGTGCTGTTCGCTTGCCGTTGGGGCAAGTACGGTGAGCTGAATGACAACAGATTTTGTTCGAGCTGTGGCCTCGACTTCAAGCGTGCTAGCAAGGGTTTGCAGCTTCGCAGTACAGTTTCTCTCTTGCTCGGAGTGTCGGCCTGGATTCAGGCCTCCCGAGCTCAGTTGCCGACGATTGCGAGAAATTCCGACCGTTCGGAGGCCAGTCAGCAGCATCAGTACACGTACGTTGTGTATGGCAGGGGTGCCTTGAAAACACGAAAGCCTTGAAAAACCTAAAGGCGCCCAAAGCAATGACTCAGCGGGGCGCCCCAGCAAGATATCAAGGCCCCAAGTCTCCTCGAAGGTCTTCAAGGTCCCCGAGGCCTCTCCAAACATGCAGCTGGTGCCTGTGGTTGTGGGCCAAGGAGCGCGCCATGAAACGTTGAGTTCTTGTGGCTAAGGATCTAGTCGTGCAGGGTTGTCTGAGAACTACTTCTTCTGAAATTGAACGCGAATTAGGGGGGGGGGTCTAACATGCGTCCAAACGACGGCATCGCGAGCGCAGAGTTTTGGAAGAGATACCTGTGTAGTTTTCGTTGGAGTGGCGGCGCCGACCCTCGTCTGACCATCCAGGAACGTGCGAAGAGAGGCCGAGTCCTCATATCATTAGAAACGTCTTGGTTCGATTTCAGACCCGCATCTTCTTTGCCATCCGTGCATCAGCTGTTTGGCTTTGCCGTTTCCTTGCTTCAGTGCCTCTCCAGGTGGGGGCGTCGCCCCGCTCTCAGCTCAGAGTTCGAGGCTGCTTGATGGCGGCCGCGCCGCCGCCGATTGGGCCCCCTGGCGCCGGGCCAGCTGCCCCACCTGCCGTCGCAGGCTTTCAGCGGAAAAACGAGGGGGGAAGGAAGGCCGAGGATCGGAGGAGGAGCGATGGGGAAGGGGGAGGGGGAGGAGATGGAAGATGAGGAGGAGCGATGAGGGGGTAGAAGGCGAGGCGACGGTGGGCAAGAGGAGAGAACGAGGATGAGGAGGAGGAGTCGCTGGTGGACGGGGGGCTTCGGAAGATGAGGAATCAGAGGAGGATAGGAGGACGGGTCAGATGAGGAGTCGGATGAGGATGAGGAGGGGTCAGGAGCTAGACGGCCAATTCGAAACGAACAACCGCCTCCTCACCCAGACCCCACCTTGAAATACATATGATGTGATGTTGGATCTGGGGGTTTTGCCTTTTTTCCATGCGTTTCATCCTGGCGATTTCGTTTTTGAGGGATGCTGGGTCCTGGGGTGTGTTTGAGAGGTTCACCCTGGGGTCTGGCATGAAACGATGCCACCCCCCCCGCCAGGGTTGCGAACCCCCCCATCCCCCCTCCCCTCCAACCAACCCCGTGCATCCCCCCGCCCAACCGTGTGTCAGGTGCCGTGGGCCCCTTCCCTTCTACCTACCACCTCTTCCACCTGACTCTTCATTTTATATATATAAATGTCGGGGCTGGCTGGGCAAAGGGGGGAGGTAGTAATGGCAACGCTACCGCCCGACCTTTACCGTGTCAGCCTCAACGTGGACATGCCGAAGGCCCGCCAGCTGCTGGGCCCACGGCGACGGCGGCCCCTGCGAAGGGGCGCATCTTCCTCGATCAGATCGGGGAGTGCCGCTACCAGTTGACGGACACGGTGTTGCAGCACCGCGCGCTCTTGAAGTTGGGCGAGTCTTCTGTTGCCGATTCGGAGGCCAACGACCAGGATGTGGTCCTCGCTGCAGTCTACCCTGGTGGTGAGGCTGCCGCCATAGACGCAGATGCGATGTTCAAGTTCTCGCTCTTCGAATCGGCGACGACGAAGGAGCTCTTTACGGTCGATGAGTCTCTGGGTGAGTCGAGTGTGCAATCGTTTTGGGATGTGCAGGCGAAGCACCGTGCAGGTTCTGTCGATGTCAAGGTTCTTGGTGGGTCATCGTTCGCCTTCGACTGCTTCGCGTTCGCTCTGCCTCGTCCTGGGAAGCAGCCTCTGTATTGGAGCATGCATTCGATTTACGACTTCTTGGGGATCGAGTGTTTCAAGGGGACTCTTTCTAAGTGGGTATTTCGGAGTTCTGAACGTTGGGAGAGGAGGTTCCCCATCGATGGTGGCGGCCAGACTGTGCACGGTTCATGCGTGTCTTCCTTCACGGCCAAGCGTGTTCAGCTCAGCTCCCCCGCGAAGTGTTTGCAGGTGACTTCGGTGAGTACATTCGGGATGCTCTTCCAGATGGCCAAGTGGTCTTGGAGCCCATCGCATTACGGTGGATTCGACTTGAAGCGAGACTCCGCGGGTAAGCAGGTGAAGGCAGCGCAGGCTTTCATCGTCAGTGTACTCGAGACTGTGAATCAGTACAAGAGGCCTTGGTCATTTGATCTAGTTCTTGACGTCTCGTGGACTTGTGGGTGGCCTCGTCCTCAGCCTTCGTATTTGGAGAATGCCATGATCGTCGAGGTTGACGATTCCTTGGGGGTTGATTTGAAGGCCTTCTGCGAGAGGGCTCAGGTCGCGTGGAGCGATACTTTCATCCACGAGAATTGGAACATGTGTCTTTCTGGAAGGTGCACTCGCGATACCTTTTACAAGCTGCCGATGATGGAGGTGCTCATGCTGACTGCAAGTAAGGCCACGCCCGTGGCAGAGTGCATTATCGCGCAGGTCTGCTTGTCGTTGTCTCACCAGCTCCAGATTGTCATGGCGTCCGACAACAACGACGGCCATCTCGTCAGGAGGGATGTGGAGTTCAGCTTCGACGACCCCGCCGAGGGCTTCGGCGTCGGGGAGGACGTCGACCAGTCCTTGGCCAAGTACGTCACCAACGCGGCCCACCAGCTCGGCAAGCCGCGCTGCGTCTCGGTCGCGACGGACAAGGCGTCGGTGGGCAACTTGCCGCTCCAGGTCAGCGTCCTCGCGCTTCCGTCCAACTTGGCGGTGCCGATGCCGCCTCGGGTGGTCTCTGGGACATCCGAGGGGGCCTCCAGGACTCCAGGGTACCCGGTACCGGTGTATAAATCTAAGCTTTTTTCGTGTCGGATTTATACACCACCCCCCTTCCTGGCCTTGGGGGTTTCTCCTGTATAGCCTCTAGTTAACCTCAACCCTACAGGTGGATCGGCAGTTCGACGACGAGCTCCACGAGGACCTCAGCCTCAAGCGGAAGGCCGACGAGGCAATCGCCACGACGGCGAGCGTGATGGAGCGGCAGCTGGCCTGGCTCACTCGTGGCGCTCCTGGTGCTCGGCCTGGCGCGTGGCGGCCAGTGAAGCTCCACAGGGTCGCCAGCAGGCGTTGGCTTCAGAACTTAGACAACCAGCTGAACACTTGCTCTGACTTGAGGGTCTGAAGGAGTTCAGGATTGAGGATGCGACCAGGGACTGGGTGAATTGGCGTTGCTTGTCGGTTTCCCTGGACCTCGGCAGCGACGGCGTCTGCGCCACGAACGCCTTGACCTACTTCGAGGAGCTGAAGATCAACATGTTGAGGTTCCCAGATCCTCCGCACGGGGCTAACCGCAGCATCGATCACGCGATCAATAAGACACAGCTGCGCGGCATGTGGATGCTCATGATGATCTCCTTTAACTTGCCTCATGGCCCAGACCAAGATGACCTTCGCCACCTGCAGGTTCGCGAGGCCATGACCTACTGCTTCAACAGGCGCTCGCCGAACACGTGCCCCTTGTTCATGGAGCTGGCCCCTTACATGATTCAGGACTTGAACCGCGTGGGCGATCATCTCCCAGGAGTGGATTCGCCAGAGGTCGAGCTCTGGGAGTACTTGAAGAAGCGCGTATGGGTCAGTTCTCCTGGGGAGCGTTGCAACACGAACAGGTTCATGTCGTCCGTTTCCGCTGCCAAGCTGAATGTTCCGCATTGGCACATCGATTTATTCGAACGTCTATTTTTGTGTCTCGAGATGGACTTCGTGAGGGGCAAGAAGTTCTTGGAGCACATGGTCAAGGTGAAGACTGGCAAGCAGGAGGAGCTTGGCGAGGGCGCCCCCACGGCAGCTAATGCCATCACCTTGGAGGCGAAGACGTTGAGGGGCTGCGCTGCTAACGCCGTCGCGATCTCGGCCTTGATGCTGAGCGACCCCATGAACAGGAAGATTTGCCTCTCCATCGCTGCCCTGACAAAGCCTGTGCGTGACTGGCACATTCGCCAGAACAGGACTCTTCGGACTTCAGCTGCTTCGCCTGATTGGCTCAGTGTCCAGCTCTTGAGCGAGAACGTGAACCACATGAAAGACATCGCTGCGTGCTTTAACAACCGTTGGCTTCTTGAAGACCTTGGTTTCTCATGCCTTGACGGCGCTTGGTTGGCGAGCGAGGGCGAGATGTTGGATGGCGACTAGATTGCTGGCGTGGCTTGGGAGTTTGGTTGGAATACAATTTCAGCTCGCCAGCGCAGGAACATGTACATGCACGGTTGGCCTTACAAGCGCATCTTGATGACGGGCGAGGGCGATGCTTCCAGGGCGGTGGTCCGTGAGTACCAGACTGACAAGCGCATCATCGATCTTCTTGAGGCCGCCGAGAAAGGCTCAGCAGCAGAGCAAGTCTTCGTCCGCAGCGAGTTCCGCAAGGCGGCGACGATTCAATTCGTTCGAGCGTTCGAGGACCTCGGCTACAGCGTCCACGAGCAGATCGTCAAGCTGATCAAGGACCGCGTCTCGGGGCTCGTTGGCACTCAGATCTGCGAAGACTGCGTCGGCCAGGCCAAGAACTCGAAGATGGTCATCGGCAACAGGAAGTACAGGCGCCCCGAAGCCAGCATGGCCACGATGCTGAAAAACAAGGTTCTGGACGGCATCCATAAGTTCAAGAGCGCCATCACGAGCGTGCCCTTGACATCGAAGAGCCTTCGTCTTTCTGGCTCGGCCTTCCGCTCCTCCAAGACCAACGCGACCATGGAGTTCGCGAAGGTCGTCTCCACTAGGCAGGATGCTCCATATTACTCGCCTGGGCACATTGCTATTAACCAGCCCGTCGCCGACCTCTACATGTTGCGGCGCATCTTCGCGGAGGCGCCCGAGGCCCCAGACTTCAACAAAGTTAACCTCAGTTGGATCTCGAGCTTCGTCCAGGTCAGCCACAAGCTCGTGGTCAATCTTCCTGGTCAGGGGTGGTGCCTTGCATTGGACTACTTCAACAACAGCTGCGCTTTCTTCTGGCCCATGGAGACTCGCGAGCTCGAGGGCGGCCTCCTCGTGTTCCAGCCGGAGAACTCAACGCGTGGGCCGATCGTGAAACCGTTGTTCGACCTCGACGTTCCGTCTTGCACCGTGGTCGTGAAGTCGCGGGCGCGCCAGCGCAGTGACTACCCTGCCTTGTGCGTCGGGATGAACGCGCTGCTCCCCGCCATCAGCATGTTCCAGGAGGGCCCGACGGATGGCCTGTGCAAGAACGCAGCTTCGAAGGCCTTCTGGAGCGTCCCCAAGACCACCCTCCAGAGCGTTGCCAGGGTCAAGGGCGTGGACCTGCCGCCCGGGGCCAAGCTCGTCGATGTCATCTTCGCTCTCGTGTGCGATGCTTTGGGGGTCTCCGAGGTCGATGCCATCAAGATCGTTGCCAGGCGCCACGCCGTCAACGACCTCCAGGCGTCCTTCTTCCCTGCGCTGCATGAGGTAGAGGAGGCAATCCAGTGCTTGCACCGCGACGACCACGAAGAGTTCAAGAGCCAGGAGAAGAAGGTTGTCACGATCACCGAGGAGCTGAACATCTTCAAGTCGGACTTCCACCAGAAGGCGAAGGCCGTTCGCGAGGCTGCCCCCAAGGCAAAGGCTAAGGCAAAAGGTAAGGCGAAAGCGAAGACCGCTGGTGGACCACCTGTGCGGCGCGATTTCCCGACAGAGTTCACGCAGGCTGAGGCGAAGACTTTTTTACCACCTGGTGCGCACATCTGGCGTGCGGTGTCGCATGCCGCGTGGGCTGGCCATTACCCCCCCTACAGCCGCATCAGTGCTGCTTGGAGCATGGGGGAGACGGCCGCCATGAAAGATGTGATTCGTCGCTTGTGGATCCAGTATCTCACTGCCACTGCCCAGGATCCGTCTGTGTGCCCGTTTGATAATCTTCTCTAGGTGCATCTCTAGACCTGGTTTGCCTGGCGATTTTTTGACGCTTCGATCGCGTTGCCTTTGATTTTCGATGGCTTGGATGTCCTCAGTATGCCTGGTCGCACGGACTTCTGTTGTGTCTAGCGTCTCGTTAGCACTGGTTCTTGTCTGGGGGTAGGACAGAGCCTCAGTGTGACCCCCGGCTTCTTCAGCTACAGGTCGTCTATGAAATCTTGAGGGCAGCATTGAGGCCGAGGGTAACTCAGATACTTAACCAAGGTGTTAGGAATAGTTCCAACGTAACCGTCATACAGTTGAGCCAAGCGTTGAGGAGTGACAAGAGTAGTCTTCATATTGTGAAAGGTTGAGCCAAACAGCGTAACAAATCACATGACTAATATTTGAGCCAAGTGCGAACAACATAAAACGATAACCCCGAGCTGGCCTTAGCGTCCATTTTCGTGTCAGGACCGATGCAAGTTTGCATCTAGTGCCGCAGTCAGTTCTCTTGTGTGTATCTTTGTCCTACTCCTTACTCCTTCCATTCCACACCTCCTCTTCCTCGATTCCGACACCCTCCATGTAGTTGGCCTCCCCCCCCCCCCCCCCCCCCCCCCCCCGATCTCATCAACGTCCCCAGTATTCTCTCAGTTTCGTTCTCTCTCTCTCTCTCTCTCTCTCTCTCTTTCTCTTTACCTTTGCAGGCTGTTCTGAGTTTCGCTGATCGCGGTGATTTCTCCTAGGCGCCAGGTCTTGCCTCCGATCTCAGTTGCTTGTGAGGTGGTCGCTCTCTTGCTTGCTTCTGGCGCGCTCGAATGTCCCAGACTGCATCGCGAAGGTGATATGGGCATATCACTTGCTAGGGTGCGATGCCTTATGAAAGAACTTGTCGTTGCAGTTTCGGCGAAGGGTCTCGCTTTTTGTCTTGATCGGGCGAGGGGGCGCTCGGTTTCAACAGTTCGCGCTGGCCATTCGACACGGTTTTACTAACGACCGGTTCGTTTGAGGCCTCTCGAGCGTGAGGCTCGCGTTGAGACGCACAGAATGAACGCGGGGGACACGTGCATAGATGAGGGCACGCCACGCCCATGTCACATCCACACAACAACATGTCATCGTAGAAGGGTCTTCCGTGCTGCACCGATGGGCGTTTGAGCCCTTCTTGGTGCGCCGCGTGCCGTCGAGCTGAGCAGCTGACGTATATGAATACCAGAGAGAGCAGTTGCACCACCTACTGGAAAAAGGTAACAACTGTGGCTTCCCAACGTTGCATCGCGTGTTGTGATTTCTGCAACTATATACACGCCTTCGGCAAGCCCCCGCCACACTATTCATGAAGGCCTTCGGCCAAACCCGCCGCCGTGCCAGGGGCCCTGGGAAAATGCCTCGCGGGTTGTTCAAGGGGTCTTTAGGTCGGCTTTGGGTCTTTCAAGTTGCTCTTAGGGATGCTGCTTGAGATTGCTTGGGGTCTTTGGGCTGGCTTAGGGTCTTTAGGTCCTTGGGCCTCTTGGGGGTTCGTAAGGGTTACCCAGAGGCTTCTATTAGGATCGCAGGCGTCAAACCTTTAAGGCGCGAGCGGGCGTGGGGGGGGGCAACCTCGACCTCATGTCAATCCTCCTCCTTCTGTCTCCTTGGACGCTCCATCCTTTCACCTCTCCCTCCCCTCCTCTCACCGCTTCCCCCCAATTACTTACATCGCGCCAACGGCTTCGCTTCTTCCAGCGTCCTTCCACCGTCCCGCCCCCCACCCAACCGATCCAGGACTTCCGAGAGAGGGCGGCTCCAAAACAAAACATCAGGAATCCCCTCGACATGTCATAGGGCCCCGACGCGCTACCGAACATGCGTTTTGCTCACAACCCTCATTTGCGACGCGAAAAAACATCGCAAGCGCGAAACGCCGAGGTCGTGGTTGTGGTTGTGCAGGGCGTATTTGGTGCTGTGCCAAAGTAGGCAGTGGTGACCGTGATGTTCGCGGTGGCATAGCTGCCAAAGTCTCGGCGCGACGTGCCCCGACGCGTAAGTTCAAGGGTTGCAATGATTGCTTCACTCTGCTACGGCCGCTGTGGTCGTGACTTGTTGCGACAGTGCAAAAAGCGGCGTTGGTCACGACGGTCGCGACCAGTGCCGCTGTCATCGCTGTCGCAACTCGTTGCGACTACAACTGACCTAGCAGATCTAGTGAACCACTTGCAGACCTTGACCTTAAGCGTCGGAACACGTTGCGCCGAGACCTTGGCAGCTATGCCACTGCGACCACCAAGGCCACCATTGTTTATTTTAGTGCAGC
Organism: Prorocentrum cordatum; assembly: GCA_963575745.1. Classification (NCBI taxonomy): domain Eukaryota; class Dinophyceae; order Prorocentrales; family Prorocentraceae; genus Prorocentrum; species Prorocentrum cordatum. The sequence goes on along the minus strand of CAUYUJ010016059.1, from coordinate 325,805 downwards.
GCCAAGTGTGTCTACACAACCACAACCACGACTTCGGCGTTTCGCGATTGCCTTTATGTTGCGTCGTGAATGAGGGGCGTGGAAGCCATGGTTTTGCCGCGTGTCGGAGCCATTATGTGATTTTCAAAGGTGTCTTTTTTTTGAATTCCTTGAACGGGGGCGGTGTGCAAATCTGGGTCTCCCAGGGGGGGGCGATGCTGGAGGGCCTGCCGAATCCGTCGAACTCCATTCGCAGCAACCTGATCGACAACTTCACAATAAGGCCCAGGTCCGGGCATTTTTTTGGGACGTCGACAAGAAGCGCCCACGCCCGGCACCACCGCATGGCAGACCGCGACAAGAGCCGGGGGCACGGACGACATCATTGTCGGCGCCACCAGTCAACTATGGCACGACCGCGTTCTTCCTGCGCCCCAGCGGAGGAGGCGCCGACGACCCCTTGACGGCGTCGATCCCGCGCGCGCTGGCCCCCTGTAAACGCATCAGGGCGCGGCCACCGTGAGCGCTGACAGACTTCGGGGCCCGCGCGCCGAAGCGACATATATTCTAATGGCCCTCGGCCCGCCCGCCCGCCGCGCCCGGGTTGCGGTCCGCGGGCCTCCAGGATGTTCGTTCGTGCGGGCGCTTCGGGGGGCGTCTTCGGGACCTCTCGCGGGCCTCTCAGGGGCCTCCGGTCGCGTTCGCGGCGCGGGGGGGTCGGATGTTCTTTTCGCGCCCCTCTTCTTGGACCCGTCCTGGGTTTGTCTGTTGGCCGTCGTGGAAGCGTTCAGGGCCGTCTCGGGGCCGTCTGGGGCCTGGTCGCGGCCCCCTCGGGGGTCTCTCGGGCCGTCTCAGGGCGGCCCCGGGGGCTTCTTGGGTCGGCGAGCTCGAACAGTCGAGGGGTCCCCAAACCATAGAAACATTCGATGGGGAATTGAAGATTTCGGTTTCTCGAGGCCCTCTTGGGACGGATTTTGGCGGTTTTCTTGGGGCGTCTCGGAGACCTCGCAGGCCCTGCTGGAATGGCTCTCGGGGCTCGCTTGGAGCGTCTCGGAGGCCTTGGGCCGTCTAGGCACATTGCGCGCGATGTTGGGGCGTCCCCGGGCTCCCCCAGAGCGTCTCGAGAGCCTCCCGGAGACCCCCCGGCCCTCTCGGGGCCCCCTTGGGACCGAAACCGTCGCGCGAGAAGATGCGCCCGAGCCCCGGGGGGCCGGGGGAGGCCTCGGGGGATTTAAAAATTTTCGGCACAGGCCGCACAGGCCCCTTGAAGACAACTCAGGAAGGGCCGCGGCTCAGAGGGCGACGCGAAGGACCTGGGGGCGCGCCAGCTCCGTGCCCAGCGGACGTATATATACATATATATATATATACACACATATATATATGTATGTATATGAATAAAGATATTCACACACACACACACACACACGCATACACACATATATATATATATATATATATATATATATAGAAAAGTTTAATGATCGCTGCGCTTTACCTTCTAATATTGATCCCTGCAGCTGCATGTCTCATTGATTCTGCGGTCGGCATGCTGATGTGGCCACAGCGCTGCTGCGACCCATTCCCGAACCTGACGTTGGGGGGCTAACCTGGCGCAGCCCCGATTGGCAGAAGACCCGACGCGTTCCGTCCAAACCGAACGCCAGGTTCGGCACTCGCCCAGCACGAAGGGACGGCAGCTGCGGTGCCAGCTGTCGCGCATATATACACACATCAGCAAATATATATATATATATATATATATATATCTTATCAGTGTGAGGGGGCCGAGCGGTCATCCACGTTCCATGGGTGCGTGGCTGAAGTGAGAACCCGCGGTGAGGATTATGTTCGTTGCGTTGTTGTTGCTGCTGTTGTTGTTGTCGTTGTTTGTTGTCGTCGCCCCCCCCCCCGCCGCCCACCCGCGACCCGCCCCGCGACCCGCCCCGCGACCCGCCCGCAACCCAACCCGCGACCCACCCGCGACCCACCCCGCGACCCACCCGCGACCCACCCCGTGACCCACCCCGCGACCCACCCCGCGACCCGCCAACGACCCACCCGCGACCCGCCCCGCGACCCACCCGCGACCCACCCCACGACCCACCCACGACCCACCCGCGACCCACCCGCGACCCATTTGCGACCCACCCCCGACCCACTCCGCGACCCACCCGCGACCCACCCGCGACCCGCCCGCGACCCACCCGCGATCGATCCACGTTGGCCTGAAGAAAAATCGGCGCCTGCGGCGGCCTCGTTGTGCAATGTGTGAAACTTTGGCGCCTGCGGCAGGCTTCTCCAGAGTCTCGCAGACTGCCGACGTCCCCACCGCCCCGTCACTCTTGTTCGCATCTGCGGGGTGCTACGCACGTGCGTTCGCGTGTGCGCCGAGATCCAGGGTCGGCAAGCGCGGGGGGCGCGACGTCCGGATGCCGCGCTTGCCCCTTTCGGCGCGCGATCCATCGCTCGCGGCCCAAGCTCCCGAATAGGGCGGAAACCATCCCCGCGCGCGCGTCCATGCGCGCTCTCGTGCCCCATGCTGCTGAAGAGTACCCCAGGGTGCTCGCCACCGCAGCTGTAGCCCAGGGGGGTCCGAGGCCGCCTCCGCCCTGTCCTGACTGCCTCCGCTGGCCCCAGCTGGTCTGCAGTCGCGGCGAGGCGCCCGCGGAGATGTTCTGCGATGAGTGCACCTCGGGCTTCGGTGGGCCACTGCGGTGCTGCGCGCGCGCCTCAGCGTCGCGATCGGCCGTTCGCTCGCCCAGGCAGGCAGCCGTCCAGCCGCGCCCCCAGCCCCCGCCCTCAGCAGCTCCAGCTGCCAACCTGGAGCAGATCGCGAAGCGGCAGGCCGTTCGTTTCCGTGGCGCCCTTCCTCGCGCTGATCTGCCATCATGGCGAACCCGTTGTCGGCCTCGGGCTTGCGCGTAGGCGGCGTGATCCGGATTGGCCATCGAGCGGGTGGGCCTCGCATCTGGGGAGAGCGGGCCATGTTGATTCTTCCGATAACGCGGGGCCGTAGGTTGATCAACGCGAGGAAGAGTTGGGCGCTGGCGGCGACGTCCGCCGCGACCTCGCCGCCGTCCGCCTCGGAGTTCCTCCGCTGGCAGATTTCGTCGTGTACGCGTAGGCGGGGGGTCGGGCTTCGCCGGCGCGCCAAGCGCGCGGGCCGCCGCCCCGCCTGGCTCAGGCGCTGGCGCAGCTGGCGGCGGCGGCTTCTTGGCCACCGCGGCTCCCGGGGCTGCCGTCGGCGGTTCCGGCGCGGCCGGCGCGGCTGCTCTTGCGCCGCTCGGAGGCGGCGCGGCCTCGGCCGCCCGCGCGTCGGCGGCGCGCGGAGGCGCCCTTCCTCGCGGCGGCCCCCGCGGCGCATGGCGGCGTCGCGCCAGCCGGCGCGGCAAGCGCCCTGATTGGGATGGTGCAGGGGCTTTCGCTTGGAGGTCGGCCCGCCGACGGCCGACGACGGCGCTGACGAGCACGGGCGCGCGCCGCACGCCGGGGCAGATGGTGGTCCACGACCGGCGGGCGGTCGCCAGCTTGGCCGGCGCTGAGTCGTTCGGCCGCGCGATCCAGGCGCAGGAGGAACGACGCCGAGACCGACTCAGCGGCGGCGGCGGGGGCGTCGCAGACATTCGCTTGCACGCGGCGACCAGCGCGGCGCGCGGCAACGCGCGCGTCTATCCGTCATTGGTCAAATACGTCAAGGACGCTCCTGCCGAGGGGCGCCAGAGCCTCGAACAAGAAAACCCCGAAGCGGAAGGGCCATCAAGGTTCAGGGCCCGTGGGCGAGCAGCGACTTCCCCTTGGGCTCTGGAGTTGGGCGCAGGGGCCTCGGCAGCTTTAGTGGCGCATTTTCTCACGATGGACGGCAGAGGGGCATCTTCCCGTTTCCCCTGCTTGACCTCCGTTCTGGCGTCGCGAATCAGTGTTGCCCAGTGGTCTCTCGCCGCTGCTGCCGCCTGCTGCGCTTCGTCGCGCGGGCGAATGGCGCGGTTCAAGTTGTCAAGTCAGAGGCCAGTGGCCTCAGCGCATCGGCTTATCCGAAACTGCATCCATCTGCTGTCCACCGATGATCGGACCCAACGCTGAACATGAGCTTCCATGCGCGCATCAAAACAGCGGTTGTACGCAATCGCCTTCAGCTGTGAGCGCACCGTGGAAGCATGTCAGGCCGACGTTGTCGCATGGGAAGCGAGAGCAATAATCTGGTGACGCAACTGGTACCGACGGCACATTCTACATCACATGTATTCAGTCCAATGTGCTCGCGTTCTGCGTTGAGGCCCATGGTCGCAGCTCCCGAGCCACCCGCTCGAAGGTTCAGACCGGGGTTTGGATATGCACATTCGGCGTTGCGGACGCCGGCGGAGGGGGGGGGTCGCGGGCCGTCGCCGCCCGCGGGATTTTCTTGTCGCAGTAATGGATGTGGATATTTGTCGGCTGCCTGGCTGCCTGGGCGGGATCGCCTGTAAGAGCTCGCACTCTGGCCTGGCGCTCTGGCCAGTTAGGCGGCCCCCTGGACGGTCCGCGACGTCGCGGGCGCGGAACAGGCGATGTCACAGCGCATCAGAGGAGGCCAGAGGCCGCTCGAAGGCTCGGCCGAGATCGCTAAGCTCGGCGACGCTGAACAGTAGCGGTCGTGGCGCACGCAGACATGCCGCACCGTTGCTGGGTGCCTTCACGCGGAGCGTGGGCGATGGGATTCCCGCTCGGCCACGTCTTGCTGGCCCTCGGGCCGAACGCCTCCAGTCTTTTCACGCGCCCATGCCGCGGAGGCAACCTGTCCTGTTGCTCGGGGAGCGGCCGGGGGAAATCCCCGCCAGCGCCTGATGTGGCGGAAGATTGCCGGCGCATTCCTGCTCATCCTCAGCGAGGCGGGTTTTGCCCTGGGAGCCCATGGCGAGCTCCTGAGCAACAATACTTCGCATGGGGATTCTGGCTTCGCTCGCTCGCGCGACCTGGTCATGTGCGCGGCCCCTGTTGGCCTTGATCAGCTACTCTCTCTGGCCGCCCAGCCGCGGCGCGGGCTGGCGGTCGCGCGAGCCCGGGCCACCGGGGAAGGCCCGGGCGCCGGTGCCAGAGCCTTGTCCCAGAGGCGCGCATCTCGACCCTCTTCTGTGTCGTCGCCTGTCAATTTACGCTGATTTGTTCGGTTCTCTGGCTCGCCGTGGCACGCTCGCGCCTCGGCCTACAAAGGGCGGGGGGAGATTTTTGGGGCGCTTTCTGCGCGGCCAAAGAGAGCGGGCAGTTGAAGCTTATTAGTGACACTTGTGTCTCTACTGGTTACTTCTTGCCGCCCTTTCTGCACTTGCCTCCCTGCACCTCCGCCCGCTTCGCCCTTTCATCTCAGGGCGGCCCCTGCCTCGTCGCATCAGGCGATGTACAGCGCGCTATTTATCGCGTGCGAGTGCCTGCTGATCTGGCGGGTCGGCGCTTGCCCCCTCCTATCGATTCGGGCCTGCTGCCCTCTGTCAGGGTCCCCGTCGTTCCAATCGATCCTGGCCATTCCCTCTTTTCCTGTGTCGCCGCCACGCGCGCAGGGTTTGGGTGGGCATCAGATATCTGTCAGGCCGTGCTGCGGCATGCTTTTTTACACGCTGGTTCCCGGGCCCCCCGCCTCATCTCTGTCGCCGTGCCTGGGGTCTCCTGGAAAATCTGGACGACGCCGCCGCCGCCGCTGGCCGCGTTGACGATTATCGCGCGCTCGGCAAGACAAAGGGCACTGCGCGGGCCGCCCTGGGCCGCGTTGGGAGCTGGTTCAGCTCGGTTGGTCTGGTCGTGCACGAAATTGTCGTAGTTTCCGATGGCGCCCCCGTCTCGGGGCTCTCTGGTCAAGGGGAGATGGCTGCTGGCAACATCTGGCGTCTCCGCTTCGTTATCGATAGCGCTCTCGCTTGCAATTCGGCTGGCGGCCACCTCCTGCGCACATTGGTGGGGTGCGCGGCGTGGGCCTCCACGGTTCGCTGCGCGACTCTCGCCATGTTGAGCAGATGTTACGCGCGTATGTGATCCACTAGAAATTTGCGCCCCCCCCCCCCCCCTTCTGGCCCCAGGTTCCCGTTGAGTTTCGCGGGCCAGTGGCTAGCCTGGCACTGCTGGCGACAGACCTCTGCGCGTCGTGGCACACCGAGGTCTGCGTCTCGGATCCGTCGGGGTTCGGGCTGCGCATTTGTCGTCGCTCTGCCACCTTGGATGAGGTCAGCGACCGCGTCAGCCTACGCGCGAGGCATCGCGCGGACGGGGCCGAGAAGGCCAGATCGAATGATTTCTGGGAAGGTCGGTCGTCGATGACGCAGGCAGAGGGCCCCTGGGATCTCGACGGATTCGTGGGGCGTTGATGTTCGTTTGTTCGCAGACGTTCCTGCGTGTCTAATGTGTCCATCTGAGCGAGATGATGCGATGGTCATCGAAGTGTTGCATGCTTCTGATACTCTGGCGGGATGGCGAAGAGGCAGCTGGCGCGGGCCCGGCCCCGCGCCCTCGCGTCGAGGGAGCCGCGGGCCGAGCGCGCGATGCGGCCGGCCGCGGGGCGGCGTGGCGTCAGTGGCCTGTCGACGCTGGAGCAGATCGCGATTCGACACTCGACGGAGCTGCCCGGCCAGGAGGCGGCGTCCGCGTTCTTGGAGTTTTGCGTTACCCACCAGCTCAACTGGCCCACCACGCGCGAGATGGGCGATGTTCTCCGCCAGTACCCCAACGCGCGGTTCATGGAGGGATGGTCATCCCCGACCAGGGCTCGCAGCTGCTCGCCGGCCCGGCCCGTTTCCACCCTTGTCTGCGGCGCGGGGGTCTCGGAAGACCCCGTGGCCGAGGGCGACGCGGTCATCGATCGCCTGGAAGAGGAGGGTCCTTGCGGGGGCCCACTTGCCACTCCCCAAGGCTTTGGTTTTGGCCAGCTGAGCGTGGCTGGCCGAGGCAGGCGCGCCAGCGATGGCAGTCTGGGCGACGATGATTGTCGCGGCGCTCGCCCGCCCAGGGGAGGCGTTCAAGTTGAAGGGCCAGAACTTGGCGCCTCTGTCGCCTGCCGCGGGTTTCAAGCACCGCCGTTGGGGTCCTTTGTTCCGTGAGGTGGCTGGGCTGCGTCCGGGAAAGACGGGGCCTCTGGCTGGGGCTTGCCGATGCGCGCGCGAAGTCGACAACAGCGCTGGGGGCCCCCCTGCGCGGCCGCTCGCGGGCGCGGCCACGCGGCTGGGATGCGCCCAGTGCCTGGCGTTGTTGGGCCCCCCCAGGTCTCGGAGCACCCACGCTGCCTGCGCCGCGAAGGGGCCCTGGGCGACCAGGCCCTGGCGCCGCGGGGCTCTGCGGGCGCAGCTCAAGGGTCGCTGGACTTCGACCGAGAGTCTCAAGAGAAACAGCGGCATGGAGACGAAGTTGCTCGCCGAGTTGAGCGCCGCTCACGGAGATGCGTTGCGCTTCGGGTACCTGGTGTTGCGGAGCTTCGTTTCGGCGTTTTTTTTCGGGGGGGTTGGCCGAGGCCGGGCTCGGCCACCTGGTGTTGGACTCGCTCGAGGGCGCGCGCCTCGCGACGCGCAGGCTCCGCTGGCGTTCGCCCAGACCCAGGCGCCGCGGCGGCCCCCTCCGACTGCCTCTCCGTCGCCTTCTGAGACGCGCCCCCATCCCCAGTCTAGATACTCTCTGGCCTGGAGGGGAGGATCGCGCGCTCGAAGGCACTCTTAGTTATTGTTGGGTAGTTTGGGGGGCCTGGGCTCTTTTATCCAGGCTATCTTGGCCCTGGGCAGTCCCGCCTTGGACCTGGACTTGGCAGACTGCGCGGGCGAAGGTTACCTCAATCCCGCGTTGAGGAGGCCTGTCCCGGGGTGGATTTCCCGAGGGTGCGTTCCGGGTGCTTTCTTGGGAACGTCCTGCGCGTCTTGGAGCAGGGCCCCTCGTCGCGCTATCCGGATTCTCCCGCAGTCCGCGGGGGCGCCCCAATATGAGCTTTCAAACATGGAGCGAGCGAGGCTCGCCGTAGGGGATGCTAGTTTCAAGTTCAGCTATCGCATTGTTTCCCTGCGCGTCAAATGCGATGCCCCAGTCATGATAGAGACTCCAGCTAGTCCCCCGACGCGGGCGGCGCCCCGCATGGAACAGTGGCATGCCTCGTCCGGCAGTCAGCTTGCTCAATTTCACGGGCGACTCCCTATCACCTCACGCCCCCCCCTTCTTAATTTCACCCCTCTGCAAGAAGTGCAGGGCCCGAGGAGGTGCGCGCAGCCGGACAGGACTACCGCGCGCGGTGCGCTCCGGCAAGGCGCCCGGCAGTGCGACTTGGACTGCCAGTGCCGCGGCCTATCCTCCCTGTCGCGCCCGCTCGGTCGCTCGCCTCCTGGTCGGTGCTTCTACGCGGTGGAGTCACAAACGTCTCTGGGACATCTTTTCGGGCCTGGTTCGATTCGGGCTCTTGTGGACTTTCGGTCCCGGGCATAGTTTCCGTTGCAGTTGTTCCTGCTTTATGTTGGCGTGTTCCGCCTATCGGAGCAGTCTGTTCTGCGGGTTCCGGGGTGCTCCTAAGTTGCCATCGTGCCTGGGTCCCAGAGCTCGCCCGATGGCCGGGCGGCCCTGGGGTGTTGGCAGATGTTGTTTGCGGCCAGATATCTCATCAATACGTTTGGCATCCATCGCCTGGCATCCAAGGTTCAAGACCAGTAAGCACGAACGGCCTGACGTCTGGAGGCCACACTGGCCCTTCCGAGCGCCATCCATTGCCCGCTGCTCTGGCTCTCCCTGCCCCCCCCGCGGTCGATTTCGTTTGGTTTGTTGTTGCATCCGTTTGGGATGATCCACAGTTGCCACTGCGACTAAGTCCCAGAGTTCGCCCCGTTGCATGGACGTTCCTGGGTTGTTCGCAGATGTCGCCTGCGGTCGGATACATCATACATACCTTTGGCATCCAGTATCTGTATTTTATATATAGATATACATACATAGAGAGAGAGAGAGAGAGAGAGCACGAGGGAGAGAGAGAGAGAGAGAGGGAGAGAGAGAGGGGAACAACAACCGCCACCACCAGAACAATTCCTTGGGACATGCAGTGCTAGAGTCTGCAGCCCAACTGACGAAGCCGAGGAGGTTACGACTGGAGATCAGCGGGGTGGACCGCTGGCTCCCGTCGCGTGCGAAAGCAGCTGGCACAGCCGTACCACAAGAGAACATGTAGTTAGGATGAGAGAGCAATGATACTGCTCAATGTGTTTCTGGAGCCGCGGACGCGGATCGCCGTGCAAAGGTTTCCTGGGCAAGACCTGGGGGCCTAAGCGCGCTCCTTGCGCCTGAAACGGCAGTGGGCGGCATCAGCCGGATGAGGTGAAGTGCCGCGCCCAAGCGCCTATGTATGTTGTCGGGATGTTCCGTTGCGACCGATTGGTTGACAAGAAAGGCGGGAGGATCTATGTATATATATATATATGTATAGAGAGAGAAGCAAACACGAGAGAGAGAGAGGGCGAGACGGAAGGAGAGAGAGGGAGAGGGATAACACAAACAATACTAGAGACAGAGAGGGAAGGAGAGAGAGAGAGAGAGAGAGACAGGAAGTTGCGCGGCAGCCTCATCCAGGGGCCTTCGCTGCGGGTTTGACGACTTCTGCTTTGCCTCGGCCCCTTCCGGACCTCCCACGAGCTCTCCAGATGTACCTCGACGGGTACCTCTGGGTTTATCTCCGTTCGTTTATGACTACATAGGATGACGTCGACCTGCATCGATGTGTGGTCTATTCCCGCAAGTTGGTTGCAGTTTTGCCTCAGGAAGGTCCAGTGAAGGATCCCCAGCGCCGAGTCAGGGTGGCTGCCTCCATGGATATGTTGGGGCCCAAAATTCTAACCACCGTTCGAGACGACCCGTAACGTCTATCCCAAGGGCCCGCATCTGCTCGGTCCCGTGCTGTTGTTGAATAAAGCGTTGCCGCTCGTAGTGGGGATCGTAGTGGGCGGATGAGCAGGAAGAGCGGACGGAACAGCAGGCACAGGAGGTGCAGTTTGAGCACGAGCGGGGCAAGACGCCACGATATTTGCAGATCTACGCCGGGGCGGCGTAACGAACAGGAACGGGGAGCAGGAGAAGAATAAGGAGCAGGAAGGGGGGAACAGGAGCAGGAAGGGGGGAACATGAAGCACGGGGGGAGGATGAGAGGGAAGAGGAAGGCGAGGAGGATGCGAAGCGGTTGAAGAGAACAAAATTGATCAATGGAGATTCATCCTCATCCATCCTTGTCCGTCCTTCCCTCCCTCCTCCACCTCCTCCTCCTCCTCTTTTCACCACCTAAGTACCCCGTCCACCTCCTCCCCTCCTCCCCCCTTCTCCTCCATCCTCCTCATCCTCATCCTCCTCATCCTCCTTCTCCCCCAGTCACCCTCGTCCGTAATATTCCTCCCCACCCTCCTCCCTCCCTTTTCCTCGTCCTCTCATCCTCCCTCCCTCCCTCCCTCCCTCCCTCCCTCCCTCCCTCCCTCCCTCTCTCCCTTCTCGTCCTCCTCCTCCTCCTCCTCCTCATCCTCATCCTCATGCTCCCCCTCCTCCCCGTCAGGCCGCCCGCTCCCCTTGCCGGGTCGCAGCAGAGAAGGCATGTCGCTGTGGCCCATCAGCGTCCACATCTCGGGGAGGCCAGGGCTCCGGGGACTTTTGAGGTCTGCCTGCCAGGGTTGGCGAGGAGGAGGAGGAGGAAGATCTGCTTCTTAAAAACGCCATGGGCATTGTGTTGTCTGGTTTTGCACGTGGGGCTCGTGACAAGCTAGGAACCCTAAACTAGCGGCTAGCGCTACTAGTTTAGCGTGTTGACAGAGTCGTTCTAGCGTTGTCAGGCCCGTCGCTGAGGATCTTGATTGTTGTTAGCGTTCCTTCCTTTTTCATCATCAATGGCTGCTCCTAGTCTTCGCTGCCGTTTTCGCTCCCGCTTTCCTGTTCATGCCGCCCCCCCATCCTCCCGATCCGCTCGCAGAGCATAGAGCTAAAAACGGCCCAGAAAATTATGCGATCCGAGTTCCCCACATCAGGGTTTCAGTGAATCGCGGGCTTAGAGGATGGGCGGATTGCACCCTGACAAGCCGCGGTCTGGCGGGGCCTCCTTGGAGGGGTGGGAGGGGCACGAAAGCTAATTCATAATGTGGTACTCCGATAACCTTCTCGCTCGTGCGGGGCCTCCCTGGAGGGGTGAGAGTGCCCCGAAAGCTGATACATAATATGGTACTCCGATGCCCTCCTCGATCTGGCGGGGTCTCCCTGGAAGGGTGGGAGGGGCACGGCAGCTACTCCTACCCTCCTCGCTCTGGCGCGGCCTCCCTGGAGGGGTTGGAGGGGCACGAAAGTTGATAAACAAGATGGTACTCCGATGCCCTCCTCGCTCTGGCGGGGCCTGCCTGGAGGGATGGGAGATGCACGACAGCTGATGCAGAATAGGGCACTCCGATAACATCCTCGCTCTGGCGGGGCCTCCCTGGCGGGTCGGAGGGGCACGACGGCTGATACATATTTCGGTACTCCGATGCCCTCCTCGCTCGTGCGGGGCCTCCCTGGAGGGGTGGCAGGGGCACGACAGCTCATACATAGGATGGTACTCCGATACCCTCGCGCTGGCGGGGCTTTCCTGGATGAGTGGGAGGGGCACGATCGCTGATACATAAGATGGTACTCCGATGCCCTCCTCGCTCTGGCGGGGCCTCCCTGGAGGGGTGGCAGGGGCACGACAGCTCATACATAAGATGTTACTCCGATTCCCTCCGCGCTCTGGCGCGGCCTCCTTGCAGGGGTGGGAGGGGCACGAAAGCTACTCATACCCTCCTCGCTCTGACGCGGCCTCCCTGGAGTGGTGGGAGGGGCACGAACGCTGATACTGAGTATGGTGTTCCGATGCCCTCCTCGCTCTGGCGGGGCCTCCTTGGAGGGGTGGGATGGGCACGACAGCTGATATATATATATATATATATATATATATATATATATGTATATTCATGTATAAAGTATGGTACTCCGATGCCCTCCTCGCTCTGGCGGGGCCTCCCTGGAGGGGTGAGAGTGCCCCGAGAGCTGATACATTGATACGGTACTCCGATGCCCTCCTCGTTCTGGAGCGACCTCCTTGGATGGGGTGGGCGGGGCCTCCCGGGAGTAGTGGGAGGGGCACGACAGCTGATACATAAGACGGTACTCCGATTCTATCCTCGCTTTGGCGTGGCTTTCCTGGATGGGTGGGAAGGGGCACGACACCGGATAATTCCCATGGTGTTCCGATACCCTCCTCGCTCTGGCGGGGCCTTCCTGGAGGGGTGGGAGGGGCGGGAGCATTGATGATTGATATGGTGCTGCGATGCCCATCCTTGCTTGTGCGGGGCCTCCCTGGCGGGGCGGGAGGGGCACGATACCTGATAAACAATTTGGCACTCCAATACCGTCTGTGCTTTGGCGAGGCCTCCCTGGAGGGGTGGGAGGGGCACGATCGTTGATACATAATATTCCGATACTCTTCTCGCTTTGGCGGGGCCTCCCTGGAGGGGTGGGAGGGGCACGAAAGCAGGTTAATCATATGATGCTCCGATACCCTCCTTGCTCTTGCGGGTAGTAGCAGAGAGGGAGAGGGAGAAGGAGAGGGTGACCCAGGAACGCAAAAAACCCAACCAGGATGTGGGGAAGAAGAGTCCCAGCACCGGTCGAACATCGACGCGGAACAAGCCGGGATGCCCCGCGACCAGCAAGTAGGGACGACCAGAGAAGAGCGAGCTCATCACAATAATAATACAGGGAGGACTGGACGCACGGAGAAGAGACTGAGGACGTGGTCGACGGCAATGATAAACGGCGCAAGTAACTAATCTGAAACGCTAGATGAACCGAGTTCAACTCGCAACAGCCATGATTCGTTATGGTATTTGTTGGATTTTGTTGCTGGAACCTGAAAGTAGCAAGCACATGGTTTCCAACACGCCGAGTTGAAACATGTACAAACACGCCCAGGGCACATTCAATCATAACCAAGGAAGAGGAGGAGGAGGAGGAGGAGGAGGAGGAGGAGGAGGAGGAAGAGGAGGAGGAGCAGGAGCAGGAGGAGGAGGAGGAGGAGGACGGGGAGGAGGCGGAGGTGGAGGCGGAGGAGGAGGAGGAGGAGGAGGGGGAGGATGAGGACGAAGAAAAGGAAGAGGCATATCAGGAGGAGGAGGAGGAGGAGGGGAGGAGGAGGAGGAGCAGGAGCAGGAGGAGGAGGAGGAGGAGGAGGAGAGGGAGGCGGAGGCGGAGGAGGAGGAGGAGGAGGAGGAGGACAAAGAAAAGGAAGAGGCATATCAGGAGGAGGAGGAGGAGGAGGAGGAGGACGAGGAGGGAGGGGAGGGCGACGGAGGAGGGGGGAGGAGGAGGAGGAGCAGGAGGAGGAGGAGGAGGAGGAGGAGGAGGAGGAGGAGGAGAAAGAGGAGGGAAGGTCGCAGAGGAGGCCAGATCTCATCGCCCCCTGTGGTTCTGGCTGCCCCGAACCGTCAACTTCTACTTCAAGGGCCACGTGTGGACCCGCAGTTTCGAGGTCCGGGTCGCCACCCGGGTGAGGGAGCTGAAGGAGCTGATCCTGGAGAACGGGCAAAAGGATCGGGGGTGGATAGACCTCCTACCTTGACACGTCGATTAGCGAATTGGCCGTTTTCGGCTCGCGAGAGGGCGTCGCGGCCGTCATTTCTGCGGGTCCAGGTCCGTCGGTTTCGGCCCCAGGCCGTTTTCACTAAGGGGAGGTTTACTAAAAGGAGGGTTGTCCACCGCCGAAAGGAGGACGTCGACTCGATGGAGCTCCTGGCGTACGGCGAGCGCGTGCCCGACTGGACCCTGATCTGGCACGAGGTGACGTGGGACTTCAACCTGCTACACGCCGAGATCGGCGCCCTCCGCGCGCAGGAGGACAAGCAGCAGGCGGAAGAGCTGGGCCAGTCGGAGAAGATCACCCTCGAGAATTTTCCGTGCACGGAGTGCGGGACGCCCGGGGCCAAAAATTTCGGCGATGGCGAGTTTGCCTACTCGGTCTACTGCAACACTTGCTGGAAGGCCTGGGGGCTGGAGCCGACCGCTGAGGAGGAGCCAGAGCCGGCGGTCGAAGAGGCGCCGAAGGAGAAGGAGGAGGAGGAGAAGGAGGAGAAGCCTGCCGCCAAGGCCGCCGCCAAGGCCGCCGCCAAGCCCGCGGCCAAGGGCGCCGCGAAGGCCTCGGCCAAGGCGGCGGCCAAGTCCGCGGCGGCCAAGCCCGCAGCCGCCAAGGCCGCGCCAGGCGTGGCGGCTAAAGCTGCCGCCAAGGCGTCGGCCAAGGCCGCAGCGGCCCCCAAGGAGCTGAGCATCAGAGTGATAGTCGACCCCGACCTGGAGATGAGCATGCAGGTAATGGAGGAATAATGGCATGAGAAATAAGAACTTTGAGGTCCGCGCAGATCTCTTGGATCGGCGCCGGATCCCCCTCCCTGGCGCGCGGAGCGCGTCAAGGGCGGCGCTGGAGGCGCCGCCAGGGGGGCTCCAAGCGCTGATACCAGAAATCCGCGCGGAACTCTGAGTTTGTATGGTCATGTCTTTGTTTGTTCCCCTAGGTGAGCGCGAGGGCTGGCAGCACGCTGGCGGAGCTGAAGGTGGTCATGGCCGCCATGGGAGCCGCGGAGCTGCCAGAGGAATTCTCGCTGGGGAGGGCGGCGGGTGGCGAGGCACTTCCCGACGACACCGCCCTCACAGCGGAGCACCTGGAGTTGCGAATAGTCGAATAACCCGCCACGCCAGTTGCAACGTTATCAGGGCGATCTCTTCTTGATGGCCCGTCCGTGCGCGCGATGAGAAGTAGTCGCATAGCCAGCCCACTACGCCAGTCGCAACGTCATCTGGGCAATCTCTTCACGCTGGCCCGGCCGTGCGCGCGAGGTGGCCTTTTTGCTGTTTCACTTCCCGCCTAGACCCTGGTCACTAGTCGGCTGTACACCAGGACGAATCGTCTTAAGGGACCCTCACCGGATTGAGGACATAGCTATTTTTGATATGGTTCTCATCAGTGCCATAAGCAGGTAAGCAGGGCAGCCGCACCTAGGTCTTGCCGGTCGGGTTTTGCCCAATCGTCGTGCCAAAATCAAACATGTTTGCTCTCTGCATCCTCCTTGCCCGCTTCCTCCTCAACTCCATCGTTTCCCTAATCGTTCTCCCCGATTGATGTTACTCCTGCTCCTTCTTCTCCTCCTCCTCCTCCTCCTCCTCCTTCTCCTCCTCCTCCTCCTCCTCCTCCTCCTCCTCCTCCTCCCCTCTCTTATCATCGTCCTCCTTCTCCCCCTGATCATCCTCCTCTTCCCATCTCCTCCTCCATCTCATCCGCATCATCATCATCATCATCATCATCATCATCTCCAGACCTTCTTGGATGCGTGGATCATCATCATCATCATCATCATCATCATCATCATCATCATCATCATCATCACCATCACCATCACCATCAGCATCAGCATGATCATCATCATTATCATCATCATCATCATCATCATCATCAGCATGATCATCATCATCATCATCATCATCATCAGCAGCAACATCACCATCATCATCAGCATCACCATCATCATTATCAACATCAGCACCATTTTCATCGTCATCATCATCATCATCATGATCATCATCATCATCATCATCATCATCATCAGCAACAGCATCATCATCGTCGCCATCGTCATCATCAACATCCTCGTTATCAACATCAGCAACATCGTCATCATCATCACCACCACCACCACCACCATCATCATCATCATCATCATCATCATCATCATCATCATCATCATTACCACATCATCATCATCATCAGCATCATCGGCGTTATCAGCATCATCATCATGCGTACCACCATCATCATCATCATCAGCATCATCATCATCGGCATCGGCATCGAAATCGGCATCGTCAGCTTCATAGTATTGCTGCTATTTATAATGTAAGTATTTTCAGTATTATAATTGATTTGTCCCGCGGCTCGTGCTCGCAATCGAGCCTATGCAATTCGTGCAGGTAGGATCGTAGCGACTGCGTCCCCCGACCCGTCCTCTATTCTTGTGCCAGCGGACAGGCAAGCAGTTTGGAGAATGCCCCTCGCGTGTACCCTCATGCGTCGGTAATCGCTTTGGTGAAGCTTGAGCCGCGATGGCCCTGTAGCTGCCGCCACGTGCCTAGCAGCCAGCCAGCTAGACACGTTCTTAATACAGGTTCGCGGTGCCGTGAGGTCAAGTGTAGTTCAGTTCGGGAATCCTCGATCTCGACATGGTGGAGGGTGTTCGGGACGATCTTGTCTGACCAAGGAGACATCGGCACTTCGGGTGGCAGTCCTGTCCAGTCATCCTCCACCTCCTTCTCCATCTCACCAGGCTCGCACAACTGCCAGCTCCAGCGTCGGCAGAACGTCGCCTGCATCGTCGCATCGCTGCCGTCGTCATCGTTGTCACCCTCGCCTGATGGTCGACTCTGGAACCCCAGATCCAGGCATGCGGACGGCTCACGTTTACTTCCGCCGGCTTGCGCCGAGCTTAGGGGGCCACATGCGAATCCTACCCCTACCCCCCACGATTTCAAAGGGGGAGGGTGGGGTTCACTTCGTTCGGGAGTTCCCGAGCGAAAGGAACCCCACCCTCCCCCTCAGAAAACGGAGGGGGGGGAAGTAGGGGTAGAATTCGCATGTGGCCCCCTAGAGCTTCCGCCGGCAGGCCCGCCGCCGTTCCGCGCCCGCCCGCCGCCACCGCCGAGGGCGAGCTGCGCCGAGGGCAGCGCGCGCCGAGAGCAGCGTGCGCCCTGCCTGGGATGCCCCAGACGGTCTCGGAGGGACCCTCCGCGGGCCGCCTCGGGGCATGGCCGGGGGGCTGGCGGCCGGAGCACACATTTTTTCCCCACATCCAAAGTGGGGTTCTTGTTTTCTCTGCACACGCCGCGCAGGATCTCACACACACCCTTTCCTCTCTCTCTCTCTCTCTCTCTCTCTCTCTCTCTCTCTCTCTCTCACTCACCATCATCGCCATCATCGTCACCATCAACCACCATCATCGTCATCACACGCACACACTCCATCATCATCACCATCAACCACCATCACCGTCATCACTAGTCATCATCATCATCCTCATCATCATCGTCACCATCATCACCACTCGATCACCCACTCACTCACTCAATTACTCACTCATCCTCAGTAGGCTTCGGAGGCAGTGGTCCTCCGACGGTAGGACCGCCGCCACTGTCAACATCATCGTCACCATCTCCATCATAATCTCTCGATCACCCACTCAGTGGCCGCCATCATCATCATCATCATCAACATCCTCATCCTCATCATCATCATCACCATCATCATCCTCATCCTCCTCATCATCATCATCACTCATTCATCACACACTCATCATCATCATCATCATCATCATCATCATCATCACCAACATCATCATCATCATCATCATCATCATCATCATCATCATCATCATTCGCTCATTCATCATTTCGTCATCAGGCGGGAGCCTCTGAGTGAATTGCGAGGAAGTTTCAGGCGGGCGCCCCCTCCCTATGGGGCCCGCAGATCATGTTACTAATCCGAGCGGGTCATCGGAACCTTGTAACCGTCGTCACTTTTGGGCCTCTGAGGCTTGAATATGCAGGAAGTATCAGGCGGAAGCTTCGTCTGTGAGTGAATTGCGAGGAAGTCTGAGGCGGGAGCCCCCTCTTCATGGGGCCCGCAGATCATGTTATTAATCCGAGCGGGTCATCGGAACCTTGTAACTGTCGTCACTGTTGGCCCTCTGAAGCTTGAATATGCAGGAGGTATCAGGCGGGAGCCTCGTCTGTGAGTGAATTGCGAGGAAGTCTCAGGCGGGAGCCCCCTCCTCATGGGGCCCGCAGATCACGTTATTAATCCGAGCGGGTCATCGGAACCTTGTAACTGTCGTCACTGTTGGGCCTCTGAAGCTTGAATATGCAGGAAGTATCAGGCGGGAGCCTCGTCTGTGAGTGAATTCCGAGGAAGTCTTAGGCGGGAGCCCCCTCCGTATGGGGCCCGCAGATCATGTTACTAATCCGAGCGGGTCATCGGAACCTTGTAATTGTCGTCACTTTTGGGCTCTTGAGGCTTGAATATGAAAGAAGTCTAAAGCGGGAGCCTCGTCTGTGAGTGAATTGCGAGGAAGTCTCAGGCGGGAGCCCCCTCCCTATGGGGCACGCAGATCACGTTATTAATCCGAGCGGGTCATCGGAACCTTGTAACTCTCGTCACTCTTGGGCCTCTGAATCTTGAATATGCAGGAAGTATCAGGCGGGAGCCTCGTCTGTGAGTGAATTGCGAGGAAGTCTCAGGCGGGAGCCCCCTCCTCATGGGGCCGGCAGATCATGTTATTAATCCGAGCGGGTCATTGGAGCATTGTAATTGTCGTCACTTTTGGGTTCTTGAGGCCTGAATATGGAGGAAGTATCAGGCGGGAGCCTCGTCTTTGAGTGAATTGGGAGGGTGTCTCAGGCGGGAACCCCCTCCCTATGGGGCCCGCAGAACATTTAACTAATCCGAGCGGGTCACCGGAACCCCGTACCTGTCGTCATGTTTTGGCTTTTGAGGCTTGAATGCGAAGGAATTCTCGAGCGGGAGCCTCGTCTGTGAGTGAATTGCGAGGAAGTCTCAGGCGGGAGCCCCCTCCTCATGGGGCACGCACTACGAGGCCCAGGCGGACGAGGAGGCCCGCGTCGCCGCGGCCCGTTTCCTCGCGCGGCACGAGTGGCCTTCGATCTGGGAGACGCAGGAGGTGCAGGAGGAATTCTTCGCGCTGCACCAGGCGCGGGCGGAGGGCAAGGGCGAGGAGGGCGACTCGCTGGACCCCGCCCACTGCCCCGACAGAGAGAAACCAAGGGCAACGGTGCACCAATTCGTCTCCATGATAGCCATGCAGGTGGCGCCAAACCTCGAGGGGATTGCCCTGGCGCGCGAGGAGAAGAAACCTCGGCAGTATCAGAGCGACGCGGCCGTGCAGAGCGCGTACCTCAAGGTGACCACTGGTGGACGCACTGGTTATGACGAGGGCGCCGAGGCGGGCGAGGGCGTGGAGCACCCCGGCGCGCCTCCCAGGGCGGTCGGAGCGCACTTCCAGCCGGTCCCGGCGCGGGGCATCGACGGGGAGCAGGACATGGCGGACGTGCTGAACTTCGCGCACCGCAAGCGCCTCACGAAGTTGGCCAAGGAGCTCCTCGCGCTCCCGTGCATGTCCGAGGCGGCACGCGAGGGCGCGGGTGCGCCCGAACCGACGGAGGCCGCGACCGCTCCCGCGCCCGCGGCCGGGCACCGACAGCTGGTGACCGCAGCGCGCGAGGAGAGACACGCCTGGGGGAACATGCATGACGCACGCCTCCAGGGCAATCGCGACGAGGATGACGCGGGCGCTGACGACGGCGAGGGCGAGAGCGCTGGCGGCCTGGGCACCGACCCCGCTGCGGCCAGTTATGCCCGCAGCGCGTACTCAACGCCCAGCGCGTGCATCGCCGCCCTGGTCGCCGGGTTGCCGGAGAACGAGAGACTCACGCGGGGCCAGACGTTCTTCGTCGCAAAGTTCGCCAAGGCCTGCGACGACGCCTGGGAGGGCGACGCGCAGAAGAAGCCCTGGAGCAAGAGAAAAGTGACGCAGTTGCTCCTGCTTGGCCAGGGCGGCTCGGGGAAGACGCACGCGGTGCAGGAGATCGTCTTCCCCGTGGTGGAGTATTTGTGGCCCCCGTCGTCGACGGACAAGGGCGCCATGATGGTCGTGGCCTTCTCGAACGCGCAGGCGAAGAACATCTCCACGGAGACTGTGAAGGCTAGAACGCTGCACAACGCCTGTGCCCTGCGAGTCTAGAAGTACTTCAACGCGAAGATGAGACCGGGTGGCATGCAGAAGAGGTTGAAATGGCTGTGGGAGCGCGTCCGCGTTCTGGTCATCGAGGAGGTCAGCATGGCGGCGGCAGCTCTGTACAACGCGCTGGACCTTCGCGCCTGCCACGGACGCAGTGACACGCACGACGTGCAGGAGTCCACCTACAAGCGGCCGCACCACCACTTCGGACGCGCCCCCATCGCGCTGCACCTCGGCGATTTCCTGCAGCTGAAGCCCACCGGCAGCATCGGGCTCCTGACGGACGTGAACGAGCGCCTGGACGACGGAAAAGGGCCGTACAAGTACGCGGAGCCGCCGACGGTGGAGATCCAGCACGCCATCAGGGTCTTCTCTCAGATCCCCTGCGTCTTCGAGCTGAAGGGCACAAAGCGCTTCAAGCCGGGGGGCCCTCTGATCGCGTTCTTGGGCTGCATGCGCGAGGGCAAGCGCTTCCCACCAGAGGTCTGGTCTGTCTGGGAGAAGACGTTGGCATCGGACAGCCACGGCGTCCTGGACCCACGGCGCCAGCACGAGAATTTCCGGCTCGGCTACGGCGTGGGCATCTACTGGGAGACGCTGGCGAGGTGGATCAACGCGCGCGCTCGTCGCGACGCGCGGCGCCTCGGCGACCCCCTCGTTTTCTTGCAGGCCGTAGACGAGTGCGGCGCGATTCAAGGCGACCCAGACGCAGGCCGGCGCCTCCTGAACGCCCCGAACATGCACAAGACGGGAGACATCCACGGCGTCTCACCGGCACACGTCGGCACGGAGGTCCGGTTCACGGCCGTGCAGGAGGAGCTGAAGAAGAAGTTGGGGCTCGCGCAGGAGCAACGGGCCACCGTCGCGCCCTTCGAGCTTCACGCAGACGACGAGCGGGACTACGAGGAGCGCGCGCCGGGCCAGCTCTTCCGCCCCCGCTTCCTACCGCTGGGAATCTGGTTGCAGGTGCGCGGCTTCCAGGAGTCCCCGATCTACAAGGAGGTCGCCGAGGTGCTGCTGCAGGGCGCCGATGGCGCTGCCGACGACGGCGAGGCCGAAGCGCGGGCGAGGAGCTTGCTCACGTTCAGGCCCAGCGAGCAGGAGCTCACGCGGCAAAGCTCGGGGGCGCACACTGTGCGCCGCTCGGGGTTCACCCTGGCGCATGCGCCCTACCTGGCCTCCACGCTGTCGCAGGGCCAGACGCTGCGCAAGGGCGTCGCCATCGACTGCGCCAGGGATGAGGACGCTGGCCGCACGGGCATGTCGGACGAGATGCGGTGGCTGCACCTCTACGTCATGTTCTCCCGCGCCACGCGCATGCGGAACATGCTGATCCTGCGGCCGCCCGCGCGAGAGCTCCTGGAGCGCGGGCCGCCGGTGTCACTGCGGAAGGCGCTCCGGGAGTTCGACAAGAGAGCGGTGGATTCCAGGGCTGAGGCAGAGCAGCTCGCGGCAGGGCTGGGCTTCGTGCTGCCGCCCGCCTGAGCGCCGCGGCGCGCGCCTAGAGGCCCGCGAGGTTGTCCCAGCGGCTGGCCCCCGCGCCCCTGCGGCCTGCGAGGTTGCCCCAACGGCCTGGCCCGAAGGGTTGCCCCGACGGCTTCGCGATCGAGCCGTCGGCAAACGCGCGCGCGCTGGCCGACGCGGCGACGGCGCCGAGGAAAATCGAGTTGCTTGCCACGACCAGGGGGAACGGGAGGTGCACATGGAAAAGAAGCAGGAGGACGAGGAGGGAAGGGGCACGGGGGAGGGCGACGACGAGGAGGAGGTGGCGCGAGAGGAGGAGGAGGAGGAGGAGGAGGAGGAGGAAGAGGAATATAATGAGGAAGAGAGGGCAGTGCAGAGGGCGAAATGAGAGGGTGTCCGCCAGGGGGAGGAGGAAAGGGCAAAGGGTAAGCTAAACAGATTCTCCTGCGGGGTCCTACCGTCGGAGTAATTATTGAGTCCGCGGCGCAGGGGGTCTTCGGGCGCGAGCAGCAGATGGGAGTGCTGATTGCACACGCGCGCTTACACACACACACACACGCACACACGCACACTTACACACTTCCACTTACACTTATACACACACGCACACGCACGCACGCACGCACGCACGCACGCACACACACACACACACACACACACGCACGCTTATATATACACACGCGCTTACACACAGTTACGCACTCACACGCACACGCACACACGCACGCACGCACGCACGCACGCACGCACGCACGCACACACACACACACACACACACACGCACGCACACACATACACACCTACACACACGCTTACACACATTCACACACACTTACACACACGCACGCACACACCCACACACACCCGCACACACACGCTTACAGACACACACACACACACGCTTACACACAGACGCGCTTGCACACACGCGCGCACTTACACACACTTACACACACACACACCTAAACACACGCACGCACACACACACACACACACACACACACACACACACACACGCACACACACACACACACACACACACACGCACACTCACACACACACACACACATTCACACACACACACACACCCACGCACACACACACACACACACATTGTTACACACGCTTACACACACGCACACTTACACACAGTTACACACACGCACACACACAGTTACACACACACACACACACACACGCACGCACAACCGCGCGGCGTGTTCGCAGAGGCCCGCGGTGGGCGGGCCTTCGGGCTTTCGGGCGGCGACTGGTGTTATTCTCCGAGGATGTATCGTGCGACTGGGGTATCCAGGGTTCGGAAACGGTGCGGTAACGGACCGTGCGGTGAGGGCTTCCAGGATTTCAAAGTCACCGCACGGTCTGTCATCGCACGTTTTTGGGACCCCCAAGTACGTGCACCCCCTGGGGAGAAATCGCGACGGGAGATTTCTTCCCATTTTCGGTCTCTGGGAGCCTTCGCTGGGCCCTGGGGCCTTGAAGAAACGGCTTGGTATGGAAGGCCGGCTCAGGGGAAAAGGTCCAGTTCTGTGAGGTTCCATGTCGAGAAAACACACGGCGTCGGAGGTCTGGGTATACGACTTCCTTGGCGACCCCCTTGTCGACTCCAAGAACTCACGTCGGAGGTTCCTCCCCGTTTGCGGCGTCTGGGGGCCTTGTCCAGGACCCGGGACCGGTAGAAACGGCACGGAATGAGAGACCCGTTCAAGGGAAGGGTTCCAGATCTCCGGAAGAGCGCGATCTCTGGACGTTTGGAAGGGGGGTTCGAACCCAGGTGGCCCCGCCCCGAATGGAGGAGGGGGATGGGGAGGGGAGTTCGAACTGGGCGGGGAAGGCGGGGGGCCCTCGACGGGGGAGGGGGACGAACGGGGCCCCCCCATCACTGAGTTGCAAGGGGGGTGGTTCGGACCGGGAGGGCCCCCCTCCTAGTGTCAAGGGGAGGCAGTTTCTAACCAGGGCCTCCTTCCCCTTCTCCCCTTGAGAATTGCAAGTGAGGGGGTCGAACCAGATTCCCCCAACCTTCGCCAATGGCAAACGACGACGACGAGGGGAGTGACGACGACGACGACGACGACGACGACGGCGCTCACGACGAAGACGACGACGCAGATGACGACGACGACGACAACGACGCCGACGCCGACGCCGACGCCGACGCCGACGCCGCCGCAGCCGACGCAGCCGACGCCGCCGACGCTGACGCCGCCGCCGACGCCGACGCCGACGCCGACGCCGACGACAACGTCGCCGACGCCGACGCCAACACCGACGCCGACGCCGACGCCGACGACGACGATGACGGACGCGACGACGCTTACGACGACGGCCACGCCGCCGCTTCCGCTGGGGAGCAGGTCGAGGAGAGCAGGTCGATGGTAGAGTAGATCGGGGTGTAGCATCGGAAAGTCGAGTAGAGCAACGTAGAGAAGAGCACCGTATGTTAGAGAAGGGTAGAGTAGAATGGGAGTGGAAGTGAGTAGAGTAGAAGTAGATCGGGGTATACATAGGAGTAGAGTGCAGTAGAGTGACTCTATTGGAGTATAGAGTTGAATGGGGCAAGATAGGGTAGAGTAGAACATGGTACATTTGATGGGAGCAGGGAAAGTGGTAGAGTAGAGTCGGGTGTCATAGAGTAGAGTAGAGCGGAGTTGAGTCCAGGCCAGTCCAGTCTACTCTTGTCCAGTCTACTTCAGTCTACTGCAGCCCACTACATGTCAGCCTTCTGATCGAGATATAATCTGCTCTGGCTGAGTGATTTGAGAGTATTGCATTGCAATGCTTATGTTGCGTGTTTAGCCGTGTGTTGTCCGTCGTCGTCGTCGTCGTCGCCATCGTCGCCATCGTCGTCTTCAACGTCCGCGCCGGCGTCAGCGTCGGCGTCGGCGTGGTCGTCGTCGGAAGCGTCGTCGCGTTCGTCATCGTCGTCGTCGTTGTCGTGATCCTTGTAAATCAGAGGGGGGGGCGTTTGACCCCTTTGCACAGGGGGAGGGGGGGCTTGTTCGACCCCCCCCCCTTTGGATGGGGGGGGAGTCTCGGTTAGGGAGGCCGACGTCTGGGAGGGAGGGGGGGGGCCCGCATCTCAGTACATGCTTTGCAGTTTTGGGGGGGGGGGGGTCCCACGTGTCCAAATATGTTTCCAAGGCAAGCGTCCGCGAAACGCGTTCTCTCAGATCCCCAGAGGGGGCAGCGACTCGAACACATCAAGAGACGGGAGGTCTGTGGAGGGAGAAGAACGTTGTGTGGGCATGGGCGCTGGCGGAGGTTTCGGCCGAACTCCATCCTATTTTGGGTGCCCCAGGACTCTCGTCTCTCCGCCACGGCCTCGGCCTCGGTACCGCCCGAGTTTCGGCTAACGTTTGCAGGACATGGCTTTCACCTGGCCGACAGCACGGTGTACCACAGCAGCCTCACCACCGTCGCCGTCTGAGCGGGGAGGAACACTCTTGGGCGCCGCAGTCGGCAGCGCAGGGGCGACCGCGCCCATGTCGACGACTACATGCCCAGTTCCGCACCCCGAGTCGCTTCTTGACGGCCCCAGGGCCCGTGGAAGGCCCTCGGGGTGCCCCGAAGAGGGCGAACGATGTTGCCAGGAGCACGAGCACGAGCGCGAGCGGCTGCGGAAGCCCGCCAGGAGGAGCGACAAGAGAATGCTGGAACGCGTCCCCCCCGCCTCCAGCAGAGCGTACCAGAAGATCCCCTCCTCCCGCGACTGCTCCTCCTCCTACTCCTCCTCCTTTTCCTCCTCATTCTTTTCCTCCTCCTCCTCCTCCTCCTTCTCCTCTTCTTTGGCCGTCTGATTGTTGTCGTGCAACTGCTGCTCCACCTCATCCATCTCCTCCCCCTCCGCCTCCTCCTCCTCCGCCTTCTCCTCCTCCGTCTCTCTCTCTCTCTCTCTCCCCTCGCGCGAAAAATGAGGGAAAGGACCAGCAGCAGGTTCAGCGGCAGGTGACGCACGGGGAGGGCGGCAACGGCGACGCCGGCGCTTGCGGCGACGGCGACGGCAACGGCAACGGCAGCGACGACGACCCCTGGACCTGTCCTGGGGCACGTTCTGACCAGAGTCTTGAGGCGGATGTATCTGCGGCCGCGAGCACGCCTCTGAAGGGTCCAGGACAGCCACAAGACAAGCTCAGAAATGGTGATCCCGGAGGGTGGGGGACCCCGTTCCTGCAGGCTTGTGGAGGCCCGCGACGACGGGGGCCAAACACACCGCCTGCCGAGTTTCGATCTTCGACCGACGGCCGCGACGTCGATGACGATCACAGCAACAATCACGACGACCGACGACGACGACGACAACGACAGCGATGACGACCATCATGTCGACGACGATCACCACGACGACGACGATGACGACGCAGGCGACAACGACGCGACGACGAAGACGACGACGACTGACACTGGGATCTTCCCTGACGGCGATGACGACGACGAATCTCGATTCTCCCTGACGACCACGGTCACGACGACGATGATCAAGACGACAAGGATGCTGACGGCGGCGACCGTGTGCACGATCGTGACGACGCCGACGACGACGACGGCGACGGCCAGTAGCACGACCACGACGACGACGGCACCTCCGACGACGACGACAGCCACGACGACGACGGCGACCATGACTACGACGACGACGACGACGGCGTCGGCGACGGCGACGGCGATGGCGACGGCGGCGGCGGCAACGGCGACGGCATCGACAATCATGACCACGACAGCGCTTTGACGTTGATGGCGACCACCATGACGACGACGACCACAACCTCGAACACGACCACGATAAAAACCAATACGACGACAACGAGAACGACGACGGCTGCCACGGCTGACGGCCGCCCCAGGTGGAGGCCTTGCAGGCGGAGCTGCGGCAGCGCGACCAGCGGCTGCGCGCGCTCGAGCGAGTGGGCGCGGCGATCCGGTGGCGGCGCAGCAAGGGGGGGGGGGCTCGGGACCTCTTACACCAGGGCTTTGCAAACGAAGACGTTGCAACATCCGCATGGCGGGAACGAAGAATGGAGCATGTTTCGACCCGAGGCTGCAGCTTTCTCGGGCGCGCCAAACGTTTGGTTGATCAGGGAATCCAAATATAGGGGGCCCTGGGGGAGCCTTGGTTCCCTCATGAAGGAGGTGGCGCGATGACGCGAGATGGGTCCTGCGAGAAACGGGTCTTACAGACGGAGGAGCAAATAAGAAGTCAGTTTGCCAGCAGGTGCCTCACGGAAATGTCTTCCTCCACCGATGGCCCCAGGAACCCACATGGGTTCTTGGGCACCTCAGGACCCACACAGATCGACGAAGATTGTGCCCCACAATGTTGCATAGTGTTTGTTTCGCACGTGTCTATTATAGGCCCCAGGGCTTTCCCCAGGACCATCTCTTCATCCCGAGTGGTTTTTGTGGCTGGTCCTGGGGATCCCGTGAGGGGCCCCACGGGCCGGAACGCGGCGAGTAGAACTCCAGGACCCTTTTCCTTCAGGATCCGTCATGCCAAGGGGCGGAAGACAAAGATCTCCTTTCGCATTGGAAGGAACACGCACGACGGAGGACCTCTGCAATTTTTGCCCCCTGGGGGACCTTGCAAGGCCTAGGGGCCATGAAAAACACGAGTGGGAAGGGTGGCAGGCGGAGGAGGAGGAGGAGGAGGAGGAGGAGGAGGAGGAGGAGGAGGAGGAGGAGGAGGAGGAGGAGGAGGAGGTGGGAGTGCGGTGGAGGAAGGGGTTGGGAGAAGGAGGAAGAGGAGGAGCAGAAGCGGGCGGATAAGGCCTCCTCCTCCCCCTCCTCCTCCTTCTCCTCCTCCTCCTCATGCTCCTCCCCCTGCGCGTGCGGGGTCGTCGAGGGGGCCTCCTTTCCCTGCGCCCAGAAGTGCTCCGAGCGTTTTTGATGGCTCTGGCGGTTCTCGTCGCAGTGGCTGGATGCGGCTCGGAAGTGGGTCGTAATGATGCCCTGGGAGGGGTATTGGGACAAGTGTCGATCGGACTTTCGTTGGTGGGACTCGCGAACAAAAAACACGGCGGCTGTTTTTCGACCCGTCTCGGGCGGGCTTCAAGAATCGTTCCGGCTCGAGAGATGGCAGAAAGGATGGGGGCCGAGCTTGTCATAGATTTACCATTCGCGATATGATAGCTTGTTCACGGCACCAGCTCTTGGGGTGAGACTTCCCCCCCGCTTCTTTGGAGGTGTGGAGCCCATACCCGTCAAAGGACATACATTGGATATGCGCTGCGTCGGCTCGGCGGCGACGCTGGCGCGGGCGCGCAAGGTCGAAGACCATTGGAACCCTGAACCAGGCAAACCTTCAAGGATCTCTTCTTTCGGAGAGGAGACCGCTCAAGACTGAGTCTACGCGGTTTCAGAAACCCCAGCCCGAGTCGTCGCGACACGAACCAGAAGTTCGCGCCTCGTTGACGCGGCGGCCACCCAAGCTCGGGCGTTCAAGGATGAACGCCGCCGGTGGCCCAGAATCGGTTAACATCGAACGATATGCGCTATCAGAGAGCTGCGATTCTCCGAGGCTGAACGGCCCATGCGGGTCAGAAACCAACGCCGACGTCATCGCGACCTTAACTGCCGTATCCCATGTAGGGCATTCCAGGACAAGCTTCGCTTTCGAGGGATCGAGAGGTTGGCACCTCTTCATCGGTGGAAGCCGGCGGAAGTTCGGCCGAAGCACCTAAGCACGAGACGTCAACAGCTCTGGATCCAGGGCTCCCGGATCTGGCCATCTAAGAAGCCCCACCTGCCGCCTAATTCCTGGGGCGTCGAAGGGTAGGGTGAGGGCTAGAGATATGCGGATATCATGGGCGAGGCCATGACTTCTTCGAACGGATCAATTCGTTCCAGAGCGTTCCCGAACGCTCCCAGAGCGTTCCGGAACGCCCTGCGCTATCAGAGCGTTCCAGAACGCTCTGAGAAGGTCGAGGCGCTCCGGATCTCAGAGGTTCTCGATGCAGAGCCGCTGGATCTCAGAGATTCTCGATGTATCCTCTCCTGGACGTATCCTCGTCTTCGTCTCGGTGGGGTGGGCGGGGCCACGACGTGTCCCAGAGTTCATGGCCCCTCTCATCCTCTCAACATGTCCCCTGGCCCCCCCCGTGGTCGCCCGTGCACGCGCCTCAGGCCATGGTGCGCTAACCCTAAGTCGGGCCTGTCCCTCTACAGGGGGAGTATTCAACAATAGTAAAAGATAGTCTGGGGACGACTTTTCCGCTATTTCTGCTTATTGAATCGCTTCGCTCATTCCGCCGGCCCATACGGTCTCATGTCTGCCGTTTGCCCGAGGGCCTGGTGTCAATGCGGCGCTTTGGGGGTTCCTGGGGCCGCTTGGGGGACTCCTGGGGCGCTCGGGGGGGCATTTGGGGGGCCTCCTGGGGCCGCTTGGGGGACTCTTGGGGGCCTCCTGAGGGCCTCGTGGGGGCCTCTTGGGGCCTCTCGTAGGGGCCTCGTAGGGGCTTCTTAGGGCCGAGGGCGCGAAATTTTGTTTCGTGTTCCCTCTCTGGGGCCCCTTTGGGGGTGTTCTTGGGGCCCTCTTGGACCGTCTTGGAGGCTTCTTGGGCCGTCTTCGAGCCCTCTTGGGCCATCTTGGGGCCCTCTTGGGGGCCTCTTGGGCCCTCTTGGGGCGATCTTGGGGGCCTCTGGGGCCGTCTTGGGGCGTCGGGAACCGAAAAGGTGGAAGCTCCAAAATCTCTCAAAAACCTAAGGAAAAACAATGAATTTTGCCTCCGGGGGCCCTTTGGGAGTGCTCTGGGAGGCCTCTTGGGGCGTCTGGGGGCTATCTTGGGCGTCTTGGAGCGATCTTGTGGCATGTCGGACCCCTCGTGTACCATCTTGGGGGCCTCTTGGGGGCCTCTTGGCCTTTCTTGGGGCTCTCGGGGACGTCTCGGAGCCCTGTTGGTGCGCTCATGGAGCGCTCCTGGAGCGCTCTGGGGGACTCCTCCCGGGACTCTCTCAGGACCTTGCCGGGGTACTTTTCGTCCGGGGACCCCCAGGGGCCGCCCCGCGCGCGCGAACTAGAGAATTCTTAACCAGTTACCGGAGATCTTAGCACGCCTCTGGCCCGTTGGGCCGGCGAATTTTGGGTGTATTTTTGGGGGGTGCTTTTCATTTTTCGCCCCAAATTCCGTTTGTAGGGGGACGTGCCCGACCTAACGCTAACCCTCCCCCCCCCCTCTTCCCGGCCCCCCTCGTCGTCGGCCCCGCCCCCCTGGGCCCTCTTGGAAGGCTGCCCCCCTTTCGCCCCGCAGCCCTCCGAGCCCCACCTGCCCGCCGAGGCGAGTG
Source organism: Prorocentrum cordatum (assembly GCA_963575745.1). NCBI lineage: Eukaryota > Dinophyceae > Prorocentrales > Prorocentraceae > Prorocentrum > Prorocentrum cordatum. Next base: position 296,256 of record CAUYUJ010016059.1, on the reverse strand, counting down.
GCGCGCTCCACGTCTTCCACTTCCGCCCGAGGGGGAAGCCCTGGCCGGCCCTTCCTCGCCCCCCGCTGCCCAAGCAGGGCCGCCTGCGGTCCGATTCGGTGCGGTTCGATGCGGTCCACCGGCATCGGCCGGGGCCGGCTGGCGCAAGGCGCGGCGATTCGATTTCGGTTTGATTCGCGACGGGTCTTCGACGATCTGATGCGTTTTCGATCCGATCCGATTTTGCGGTTCGGTTTAGCTCAGCCTGCTCAGGATTGACGTTCCGGGCCTCGTGAGCGGGGTTGGGGTAGTGTCGCTTTGAGGGGTTCAGGTCCGTTTGCGTGTTGAAACCGGCTCGGTGATTCTCAGGTCTTTCCATTGGTCACCACCTTTGCGCTTGATTCGTTCGCCTAGAAGGTTCTTTCTGGTAAGATGTTGGATGTAGAGGCCCCCCCAGATCGAGCGCCGCGTTGCGATGCATCAGAGAAGCAGCGCGATACAGAACCCCATGCTCGGATTCCCCTCATCGAGGATGCATCGGCGATGCGGCGCAATCCTCGGGGCCGAGTACACACGCGGAGCGCCGAACTTTTTCTGTTTCCGGAGGTCTGCGGAGCTTTCAGGGGGTGCAGACACTGCCCACAGCGCCCAAAACTGCGACCTTCGATCTTCGGTTGATCCTTTGTCCTGGCAACTGTCGCACCTGGTCGGCGTCCCCGCCTCCTCAGATCGCCCCAGGTGGGAAGGGGGAGCCTTGGACTCTCGGGCTGCCTCGAGGTCGGCGCGGGCAAGTGGCCGGGCTGAGGGGGGCAGAGAGCCCAGGCCTCCGACGTGGTATTCGGCTTTGGGGGGCTGTTTGCAGGCTCGGGGGCCATCTGAATACGAGTCAGGGCGAAAGAGGTGCCCACAGGACAAGGTCTTGAGCTCTGCGGGGCACCCGCAGGTAGTGGTTTGGGAGTGTTTCCCAGAGATGTCATCAGCAAGCCTTGCCCAGCAAGCCATTCCTGGCACCAGCTGGCGGCCGGTCATGGGAGGGGGCCAGCATCGCCATGAAGGAGAGGGATCCTGAGGTCCACGGGTCCCAGACCCCACAGCTCTCTCTGGGGCCAGGCCCTCCATCTCGAGTCGCCTCGTCACGGCCCCGTGGGCTCCTGGGGCCCGTGCAGGGCCCAGAGGGGTCCGGAAGCGGGGGAATCGGGGCCCTTCTCCTCCAGGTTCGCTTCTGCCGCGCGCCCCCCCCCCAGAGCGCGCGTGGGCGCTTCCCCCTCTGGAGTTTGAGGGTGGGGAGGGAGGGGCGTCCAGCGAGGGCCGTGGAGCATGGGGGCAGGCGCGCGTGGCGTGCTCATCGACGAGGGGCCCTCTTCCTCCTCCCCGAGCTCCCCCAGCGACTCCTGCCGCCTTCCCCTCGCACTGCCTCCGTCCCTCCTCGACCCTCATCTCTCCTCTCTCCTCGCCCCACTCCCTCATCTCTCTTCATTCGTCCGCCGCCGTCGTCGTGTCGCTTGTCGTCCTCGCCGTCGTCCTTCGCCTTTGCCGTCGTCGTCGGGGACCTTTTTCTTTTCCTGGACCTCGTGCTCTTCCGCGGGCGCGCGCGAGGCCGACCTAAAGTCTTAGAATCCTGCCTCCTCGCCCCTCCCGCCGCGCGCCTGCTCCCCCCTCCCCTCCCTCCCTCCATCCCCGCGAGGCCGGCCTAGAATCCTAGAGTCCTCCCTTCTCGCCCCTCCCGCCGCGCGCCTCCTCCCTCCCTCCCTCCTTCCCTCCCTCCTCCCTTCCTCCTTCCCCTCCCTCCCTGCCTCCCTCCTTTCCTCTCTCCCTCCCTACCTCCTCCCTCCCTCCTTCCCTTTCCCCCCCGCTGCGGGGCCGCTCCGCCCTCGCTGGAACATCCTCCCCCCGTCCCGAATCAACGACGTGTACAACATCGACGAGCTCGCGCTCCCCGAGCTGAGCCCGGACGACCGCGTGGGCGGGGCGCTCCGCTTCAAGGCGCCCCGCGTCCCCTTCTCCGCTCTCATCCCAGCTTCGGCCCCCCTCTGGCGGGGGGGGAGGGGGAGAAGGAGGGATGAAGGGAGGGGGGAGGAGGAGAGAGGGCAGGGGAAGGAGAAGGAGGAGGAGGATAAGGTGGAGGAGGAGGGGTACAGAAGGTGGGGTGCGGCGCGGGCCAGGAGGAAGGCGGGAACGAGGAGGAAGCAGGGAGGAAGGGAAAGGAGGAGCATGGGGGGATGAAAACAGATCATGCGGCGCTCAAGTGCTAGCCTGGCCGCGGGAGGGAAACCAGTCCAGCGGGAACTTCATACCCGACTTAGAGGGAGGCCCTTTCCGCAGCCTGCTCAGGGCCTCAATCCTTTGGAAGTGGGACCAGCAGGGGGACATGGAGCCTTCAGGTTCCGTTCACTCGTGACGGAGAACGAGCCACAACTTTTCCATAACAGCACTCCTTTCAGAATTCGAAGCGGTGGGTCAGGAGGCAAAACGGGGCGAAACGATGACCCGACGCGACCAACAAACATGCAGGCCAGCCTCCCCCCCATCCCCCAAACAGGCCCCACTAACTCCGTCAGGCTCGCACAGGTGAGCGGACTGAGAGCTTTTGCAAGACCCAGGGTAAAACCTGGAACCCATGCCATTTCGGGACAATTCCTCCTTACAGACACGGCACCAAATTATAGGCGTCCTCGAAACATCAGGGGTGTACCCTTGCTCGACCATGCGCTGCACACGCATGCGGACAGAGCACAGGGGGCCGCGCGTACGACCACGCTCGCGCTCATGCACATGCCCTTGCGCTCACTCGCGCTGACATGTGAGAAACACATTGTGTTGAAAAGCTAACATCCGAGCTGAACTGTCACGTGTGGAGGGCTTCAGCGGAAGGGCTGGCCTCCCACGAGGCCCCGCTCGAGAAACCCCACAATTTTGCAAAACCAGTGTTTCGCTCGAGACATCCTCAACTAATTATGAACATCTAGCATTTCGCTTGAGACATCCTGCCAAAATCCAAGGACATCCTGGCAACACAAACGAATTAGTCGAGACATCCTCACAATGCCTGCGCGCGGGACGCGGCACGCGCGAAACATCCTTGGAATTCCTGCGAGCGGGACGTGGAAACAAACATTTTGCCTGAGACATCCTCTGAATTCTGGCCCCCCACGAGGCCCCCGCTCGAGACATCCCAGAAGTTTGCAAAACCAGTGTTTCGCTCGAGACATCGTCAACAAATTATGAAAAACAAATAAGCGATTCCCTCGAGACATCCTATCAAAATCCGAAGACATCCTGGCAAAACAAACGAATTAGTCGAGACATCCTCAGAATTCCTGCGCGCGGGACGCGGCACGCGCGATACTTCCTTGGAATTCCTGCGAGCGGGACGTGAAAACGCTTGAGGCATCCTCTGAATTCTGGCCCCCCACGAGGCCCCCGCTCGAGACACCCCCCAATTTTGCAAAACCAGCGTTTTGCTTGAGACATCCTCAACCAATCGTGAAAATACAACCATTTCGCTCGAGACATCCTGCCAAAATTCAAGGAAATCCTAGATAAACGATTAGTCGAGACATCCTCAGAATTCCTGCGTCCCGCGCGCGCGAGACATCCTTGGAATTCCTGCGCGCGGGGCGCTTTTCCGCGTCGCGGTCGGCTCTGCAAAACCAGCGTTTCGCTCGAGAAATCCTTAACAAATTCTGAAAACAAGCGTTTCGCTCGAGACATCCCCAACTCTGCAAAACCAGCGTTTCGCTCGAGACATCCTCAACATATTCTGAAAAACAAGCGTTTCGCTCGAGATATCCTCCCAATTAATTCCGCCGGCCCACCGCGACTTCGAAAATTATAAGAAAATGATTCCGCCGGCCACCTCCCGCATGGCACCGGGGACAGGCTGACCTACTAAAAGAACCCTGGGACGGAACTCTTAAAGGACACATATACGAAACATATATATATATATATATATAAAATCCGATGCGTGTTTGAACCATGGCGCCGCGAACTGCATGAAGGGCGCCACTGATTTTCAGGATTCCGGGGATGTTCTAGCGAAGCGGCCAGAAGCATCGCGAACGGGACCTTCAATCAATCGCCTCCGAGTTTTGTTTTCCTTCGGAGAGGTCCGTAGGATGACACGTAGAAGCCGGCATGTTTTGGGGTATCGTTATAACAGTCATGTGCAAAACCATTGGAACTACACAGAGTGTTTGAAGGTTGCGTGTTGCACGGTTGATGTTCCTATGTGTCATGGGGCCATGACGCCGCGATTTGCGTGAGGCTTGTCATCGATATTCAGAACTCCGAGGATGTCCCTAGCGAAACGGCCAGAAACATCGCGAACGGGACATTAAATTCCTCGTTTCCGAGCTGTCTACTCCCTCGGAGAGGTCCGCATGAAATTATATATATATATGTATAGATATACACACTTGCCAAGTGTTTATCACGATATTGTTAGTTGAAGTCTTCGGGGGATGGCCGCCTTGGGGTCGCGGAGTCTCGTCCTCTCCGTGACCTTGCTGGCTCAAGCAAGCGCACGGTTCGGGGAACCGTGTGGCCGAACGGTTGGAGCGGGCGCCGTCTCATACCTCAGTCGATGCCTGGCGCTCCCCAGTTCCAGAGTGCCCGCCATACTCCTGCCAGCTCCTGTGCCTCGCGGTGCCGAGGTGCCCTGCGAGCCCCTGTTCGCCAGGACCTACATCGACTACCTTCCCTGGGTCTACGCCCTGCCCGGTGACCCAGTCGCCTGTGTGGCCAGCTGCCCTGGCTTTGAAGTGGCTTTGGGACTACGTGGTTGGCGCCGCTGTCTTTGTCACGACTTGCGGCGGCTTCGTCGCGATCGGGTCCTTCGGCGTGGCGCGGTTCGTGACCCAGGCCGCTATGGCGTCATGGGTTGTGCGGCTCTGGGCGGGGATCCTGCACAGCGGGGTCCACGCGTGGCAGCAGCAACGGGTCTCGGGCCACTCGCAGCCGGCCAGAGCGATACCATTCAATGATTACTTGGACATGTGCGGGACCCCAGACCCCGACGTATACTTCGAGCTGCTGAACGGGGCTTCGGCGGTGGCACAGCGGATGACCGTGGAGTCGACCAGCTTCGCCCCCGGCGGCCGGGGGAACACCAGTCATCATGGCAGCGGCGGACATCGAGCGGGGGAGCGACAGCATCTTTACCACTCCTTTCGGCGTCTCGGTCTCGGTACTGGACCGTCTGGCGCGCCCGCTCGAAGAGTACAAGACGATGGAGAGTCTTTACGACCTCAACAGGGCGAAGTCCGTCGCCAATAAGGATCGAGCTCGTAGATCAATCGCCCTTTCGACCGTGGAGCTCCGGCAGTCGCCTTTCTCCGATTGGCTTGTGCCGGGGTCCCGGACAGTGATGAGGTGTTATGAGTGGCTCGTCAGGCTTCAAGGGGGCCCACTCGAGCATCACCGGTCCCTGATCATGACGTTCGGTGTGCGGGCCGCCAACTGGGGCGTCGACGTCCACCGCGCTACGACGAGATGCTTGGACGAAGGCTTCGGCTATTGCACGATCGACATCAGCAACAGTGGTTTCTTCGAGCTGCTCCTCCGCAGGGCGCAGCAGGTGGAGTACGTGTGCCATACGGACTTCTTGGCCGCTCGCGGGCCGTGTGCCAAGGGCAAGGGCGTGGCCCGCGGCTCGGCGTCCCCCCAGCCTGCGGTCTTCGACAAGTCGGCTTTCTTCTCGGGCATGACGAAGGGCTCAGACATGGCCATGGTCGACCTCGGGTTGATCGCCCACGAAGACTCGGAGTTCGAGCACAACGCCGCCATTCTCAAGCAGGTGCGCACGGCTCGCGAGGAGAGGGTGGTGCTGGCCAAGACAGTCAAGAAGGGCAATCAGGATCCGGGGTGATGCCCGCCCCTCCGGGGCTGGAGAGACCCCGGCCAGCCCCGGTACGAGCGCGTTCAGGGAAGGCCTCCTGGCTTGGCGGCCGGGAGGCAGCCCGCTCACAGCCACCCCTTTTGGGCCGACGAGCGGCAGCGGAACCTGCTGCCTCTTCCTCGTCCCCCACCAGTTTGGGGCCAAGGTTTTCGTGGAGCTGCTGCGCACCTTGGCAGGTCTACTCGTCGCCGGTTTCAGCGCGCCAACTTCGTCGATCTGGCGTGCGATGAGATTGCCGGCGCGCTGAATGACATGCATCTCGGCTCACGTTGTCCTCGGTCGAACAGCGGCCCTACGGCGAGCCAACAGGCCAGTTTCAACCTGATGCGCCAGTCAGTCTTGCGCGCCATGGCCATGGGCCCACCGCCAGACGACATGAGTGGCCCAGGAGCCTTTCGAGCGCTCCTGGCGAAGAGCGCTTGCGGCGACGGCGCCGTGATCGCTCCCCTCAGTATGGACGCCGCCCACCTGATCGACCTGCTGGCTGCTGGATCGACTTCGCGATCACTCGAGCACCTGGCGGGGGAGCGGGGCAAAGAGATTGCCGAGCGTTTAAGTCATGCGCGCTTGCCTGAATCCACTGGCTGGGAGAACGCTAGACTTCATGGGCCCGCCCGACCTTACTCTGACCCCGCCCTCAAACGGCCGCCGGCCCTGCGCGCGGAGCTGCTGCGACGGATGGCCGACTCCGACCTGATCGAGCGGCGCCTGACGGGCGAGGTTTCGCGCGGCCTGTTTTATTTGTATAAGAAGTCAGGTGGCCTTCGTCTGATAGTTGATGGGCGACTTCCATACTGTCACCATGGCGATAGTGACCCTGCGCCGCTGGCCTCGGGAGCCGCATTTTCCAGTGTCGAGGTTGACAGCGCCACGCCAGTCCAGGTCGGCTCGGTCGATATCGTAAACGCCTTCTATAACATGCATTTACCAGAAGCCCTGCGAGAGGTGTTCGTCCTTCCTCGTGTCCGAGCCGACCTGGCGAACGTCTCGTCGGCCCGTGGTCGGGCCATCAGGCGGGGCCAGTGCATTCTTCCAGCCCTGAAGGTGACCCGGATGGGCTGGAGGCTTTCTCTCTGGGCGTGCCGGCAGGTGCTGGGGCATCGGGCCCGCCTCGTTCCCGGCGTCGCCGAAAAGAACGCTGCGGTTGATCATCCCCCCCCCACCCTGGCGCCTTTCGCTCACACCGAGTATGTCGATAACTCTTTCGCCTTCGGGAAGGATCAAGAGCTCGTCAGAGCCGTGGCAGAGGGAGCGCAGCAAGAGTTGGGAAGGGCGGGCCTTCCTACCCACCCCGTGGAGACAGGTCCAGGCGCCACTACGCTAGGATGGACCGTTGCTGAGGGGAGCGCCCCTGTCGGACTGAGACCCCGCATCGCGTTGAAGACCCCTTTGGCAAGCCAGCATATTCTTGCCGAGGTGCGCGCTAGTGGTCACGCGATAACTATTGTAATGTCTCATTAAAATTCCCGGGCTCTGAAGCGCCGTGAACTGTTGAGTGCATTCTCTGCGCGCGATGCCTCCGCAGCTGCCGCTGGCCCCCGTCGCCGCCGGTTGTGGGGCTCAGTTCGACGTGGACTTGGCTGGGCTGCTGGGCTTATACGTCCCGCTTCTCGGGGTCTCGGGGCGGCCTGGTCCGAGGGCGCCCCGGCCGTCGACGCGTCGTCTTGGGGGGGGCTTGTATTGTGCAGCAGGGGGTGCCGCTCGACATCGCCAAGTCGCTCGGTCGTTTCAACGAGAGATGGAGGTTTGCTCGGCAAGATGAATTGGGTGATCGTCCTCGGGATCATGCTCTTTCGCTGGCTACTCTTGGAGGTTTCGCCGCCGACGGTCCAGCTCCTGAGGTCCTCTCGGTCCCCAATCACCTGCCCGGCTCCCTGGACTTCCCGGACATCGGCCCGACGTTTGGGATGGGGAATGGCGCCGCGTCCTGGCTAAGAGGCGGGCCCGTTCAGAGGCCCAGGTCATCCTCGAGGGCCGCGCCATGGCCTTGGCTCACCTCCGCAAAACAAGAGCCCTGAGCAACTTCGGGAAGCGCCACCTTTTCGTGGGAGACGCCATGGCCAGCATCCTTGCCGTGTCCCAGGGGCGATCATCCTCGAAGCTGACGAGAGTTTGTCGGCAGATATCCACGCTGAACTTGGCCTTCGGCATCCGCCGGAGCGTCATCCTGCCGACCGCGGCTCAAGATGCAAGAAGAGGGACTGGGCTGTGGCTTCGCCCCGGCCCAGAGAAGCCGATCCGCTGCCAATCTCTCTGCCAGCGCCGGCCCGGCCTGGGCTGACCCCTTCGGCCCAGCGGAGCTTCCGCCGACGACCGGCGGCGCGTCAACCGCCGCCCTCCCGCTGGTTCGAGGCAGACCTGCGAGCCGATCAGGCAGTTCGGCGCCGGAGGGACTACGGCATTGCGCCCGCGACCGACGAGCACGGCTCGACCATGATCGAGGCGCGCAGCGAGGAAGCCCCAGGCGACCCGGTACAAGCGCATCGTGAGCCTGTTCTACCAGTGGTGCGTGACGACGGGCATGGCGACCCACAGCAATTGTTAGCTCCTCTCGGCGGTGACGTCCTACTTGTGCTTCGTGGCCCACGCCCGACCGTCCAAGCCCCTCCGCCTGCGGGTGAAGAACGCCGCCCCGCCGCCACGCGGCGGCCCGCGGGCTCTCGCCCGGCGGGCCCTGCTGCCGATTGCGTCGGGGCACAGCGCCCCACCCAAGACAGGCGAGCTCGACGAGGCGCTGGGCCACGACGACCCGGAGCTCTCGTGGATGGGCGGCCCCCTGACCTACCTTCGGGCCGGCCGCGGCGGCATGCAGCCGCTGCTCGACCTGAAGTCCGCGACCTGGGCCGCCCTATTCACCCTGGCCACGGTCGACGCGGGCCTCGGCACTCTGGGCATGCCCGCGCTGCACCAGCTCTGCCACGTGGGGGCCAGCCGCGAGGTGGCCACCTGCGCCCGCCCTCTCGCCAACATCAGGTAGCGGGGGCTGCGGGCGTCAGACAACAGCGTGTGACGGTGCGAGAAGAGCGGCCTGCTGTCCGTTCCGCTGCTGCAGGCGCCAAAGGCCACGCGGCGGCGGCTCCTCGCAGCCGCGGCCTTCGTCGGATCCATGATATTGAGGATGCCGTCCGCCGCGCGTCGCTGAGTGGGCTCCCGATTGCTCTCGAGCTTTTCTCTGGGTCAGGCAACTTTTCTCGCGCGTGGCGCCGATCGTGCCTGAGACACATCGAGATAGTCAAGGTCGACATCCGACACGGTGCGCACTTCGATTTGCTGAATGAGACTCTTGGTCGAAAAATTCGAGGCTTGGTGCGCGCTGGTCTGATCGCGGCTGTCTGGCTGGCTCCTCCCTGCTCCTCCTTCTCGGCCCTCCGGTGCCTCTTTTCGCCGGTTCGGTCCCGGGCCTCCCCTCTCGGCTTCTCCTCCCTCTCTCCATCAGACCAACGCGTCGTCAACATAGCCAACCGTTTGTGTACGGTTGCCTCCAGCCTCCTCGACCTATGCAGGAAGCTGTGCATCCCTTGCGTTGTCGAGAACCCTCATACCAGTCTGTTGTGGAATGTCAGAGCGTTGGAGATACTATCAAGGACCCAAAGCATCGATGTTTGTGTCACTGACTACTGCGCCTGGGGAACTCCCTGGCGCAAGCGCGCCAGGTTTCTTTGCGCCCACCTCTCTTGCGGCCACCTCGGAAAAACCTGCTGCGGCCGGGGTGTATGCTCCTTCTCTGGCAAGCGACACGTCGAGATTATTGGCAATCATTTTTGTGGCGTCAAGTATAGTAAGCTTTCGGAGCCGTGCCCGCCTCGTCTGCGTGCTGCTTTCGTTCAGAGTTTCGCTGACACAATCCTCCGCCCGTTATCTCAATCATTCGGCTGATTATATCAAGGCCTGCTGCCAGAGTGTTCTTTGGACCAAATTCGGAGTTGTCGAGTCGCCGAGCTTGGAACCAACCCAAGTCGGCCTCTTACTTTTCCGTTCCCGGCTGCCGGGCGGACGGCCATTGGATTGGCGTATGAGCGCCCGCCTGGCCTCGAAGAGAAACAAGCTCACATGCCAAGCGTTTATCACGAGATTGTTAGTTGAAGTCTTCGGGGAATGGCCGCCTTGGGGTCGCGGAGTCTCGTCCTCTCCGTGACCCCGTTGGCTCAAGCGCCCCCCCCTTTATTTCCCTCCCTGTGGATCTGCGCAGAGGTCTCGGAGTTGTCGAGTCGCCGAGCTTGGAACCAACCCAAGTCGGCCTGTTACTTTTCCGTTCCCGGCTGCCGGGCGAACGGCTACTGGATTGGCGTCTGAGCGCCCACTTGGCCTCGAAGAAAAACATGATCGACCCACGAACCCGGAAAGGAATATAGAATTGTAACACATGGCAGCGTTTTCAAAAAAACCTGATTGGGTGACGGGCACATGCAATGCTGAGTGTATCGATCTTGATGTACCCTGCCGAGGGCTGTGCTGTGTTGCACCGTGCTGAATTGCTATGTGCCATGCCGCGAATGTGCTCTATGGCGTCATGGATCGAATCCTCCTTTGCATCCGCGTCCTGACCGAACTGATCTGGATCTTAAGCTCGAGCTGCCTGGACACGTAGCAGCTGCTCCAGAGCTGATGGACAGGGGAGCATGTCAGGAGGACGCGCCGCGAAACGTCCCAAGGGATGCGCCAGGCGACGTGCCAGGGGACATGCCATGGGGTCGCACCGCGGAACGTGCCAAGGGGACGTTACGGAACGTGCCAATGGATGTGCCACGGGATGTGCCAGGGGACGCGCCAGGCGACGTGCCAGGGAGACTCGCCAAGGGACGCGCCACGGAACGTGCCAAGGAACGTGCCAAGTTGCAATGCTGAGTGTGTCGATCCTGATGTACCGTGCCGGAATATGTGCTGTGCTGCGCCGTGCTGAATTGCGATGCGCCATGCCGCGATTGTGCTCTATAGCCTCGTGGCTCGAGTCCTCTTTTGCATCCGAGTCCAGACCGAAGTGATCTGGATCTTAAGCTCGAGCTGCCTGAACACAGAATAGCTGCCCCAGAGCTGATGGACAGGGGGACATGCCAGGAGGACGCGCCGCGGAACGTTTCAAGGGACGCGCCAAGCGACGTGCCAAGGGACGTGCCATGGGGACGCACCGCGGAACGTGCCAAGGGGACGCGCTACGGAACGTGCTGGGGAAAAACGTTTCGTTCGAGACATCCTGTCAAAATCCAAGGAAATCCTTGCAAAACAAACAAATTAGTCGAGACATCCTCACAGTTCCTGCGCGCGGGACGCGGCACGCGCGAGACATCCTCGGAATTCTTGCGAGCGGGACGTGAAAACAAACATTTTGCTTGAGACATCCTGTGAATTCTGCCCCCCCACGAGGCCCACGCTCGAGACATCCCCAACTCTGCAAAACCAGTGTTTCGCTCGAGACATCCTCAACAAATTATGAAAATGTTGCAAAACCAGCGCTTCGCTCGAAACATCCTCAACCAATTATGGAAACCAAACAAGCATTTCGCTCGAGACATCCTGCCCAAATTCAAGGGAATCATAGAACAAACAAGCGAAGAAGTCGAGACATCCTCGAAATTCATGCGCGCGGGACGCGGCACGCGCGAGACATCCTCGGAATTCCTGCGCGCGGGGCGCTTTTCCGCGTCCCGGTCGGCTCTGCAAAACCAGTGTTTCGCTCGAGACATCCTCAACAAATTCTGAAAACAATCGTTTCGCTCGAGACATCCCCAACTCTGCAAAACCAGTTTTTCGTTCGAGACATCCTCAACAAATTATGAAAAAAAACAAGCGTTTCGCTCGAGGCATCCTCCCAATTAATTCCGCCGGCCCACCTCGACCTCGATATTGATCAGGGAATAATTCCGCCGGCCTACCTCAAGTCAGGTCGGGGGGTAAACAGCTAAAAGAGAACCCTGGGCCTAAGCCCTTTCGGGGAACAAGCTCACAATATATATATATATATATATATATATATATATATTATATATATATATATATATATATCGGAGTAGGCCGGGGGGGGGGGGCGGCTGCTGCCTCTGGTCGCCATGGCGCCCCCCGGGCCATTTTTTGGCACCTCTCACGAGGATCGAGGCTCCTCGCCGAAAATTCGAGCCCTCAGTTTCAAGAAGCCTCCGAAAAGAACGCCTCAAGAAGCCTCTTCAGCCGTACAGATGGTCAAGAAAGCGTCAAGAGCCCCCGAAGACACCCAAAAGAGCCCCAAGAGGGTCCTTGAGGGCCCCGAGAGGGCCTTCAAGAGGCAAAACTCGGCACACTTCTTTCGTAAAACGTGCATTTTCGGCATACTCGCTGGCTTCGTCTTCACAGTGCCCCAGACGCCCCCGCGGAGCCCCAAGACAGCCCAAGAGAGACCCAAGAGGGCCCCAGACGGCCCAAAAGGGTCGGCCTGTGGGGCTCACCGAACCCCCCGAGACGGCCCAAGAGGCCCCGAAGCCGGCCCAGGAGGCCCCCAAGACGGCCTCAGGGAGGCCCAAAGAGGGCCTCGTTCGAAATCATGTTCCCAGAATCCTCTCCGGGAACATGATTTCCGGTCTCCGAGGACGCCGAAGAGGCCCACAAGACAGCCTCAGCGAGGCCCCAGAGGGCCCGAGATGGCTTGAAGATGGCCGCAGAGTGCCCCGAGAGGGCCTTCAAGAGGCAAACATCGGCCCATGTCCTTTGTAAAACGTGCATTTTCAGCATACTTGCTGGCTTCGCCTTCGCAGTGCTCCAGACGCCCCCGCGGAGCCCCAAGACAGCCCAAGAGAGACCCAAGAGGGCCCCAGACGGCCCAAAAGGGTCGGCCTGTAGGGCTCACCGAACCCCCCGAGACGGCCCTAGAGGCCCCAAACCCAGCCCAGGAGGCCCCCAAGACGCCTCAGGGAGGCCTAAGAGGGCCTCGTTCGAAATCATGTTCCCGGAATCCTCTCGGGGAACATGATTGCCGGGTTCCGAGGACGCCCAAGAGGCCCACAGCACAGCTTCAGCGAGGCCCCAGAGGGCCCGAGATGGCTTCAAGATGGCCGCAGAGTGCCCCGAGAGGGCCTTCAAGAGGCAAACATCGGCCCATGTCCTTTGTAAAACGTGCATTTTCAGCATACTTGCTGGCTTCGTCTTCGCAGCGCTCCAGACGCCCCCGAGGAGCTCCAAGACAGCCCAAGAGAGACCCAAGAGGGCCCCAAACGGCCCAAAAGGGTCGGCCTGTAGGGCTCACCGAACCCCCCGAGACGGCCCAAGAGGCCCCGAAGCCGGCCCAGGAGGCCCCCAAGACGGCCTCAGGGAGGCCCAAGAGGGCCCCGTTCGAAATCATGTTCCCGGAGGCCTCTCCGGGAACATGGTTTCCGGGTTCCGAGGACACTTTAGAGGGCCCCAAGACGGCCTCAGGGAGGCCCAAGAGGGCCCCGTTCGAAATCATGTTCCCGGAAACCTCTCGGGGAACATGACTTCCGGGTTCCGAGAACGCCCTAGAGGGCCCCAGGACAGCCTCAGCGAGGCCCAAGAGGGCTCGAGATGGTTTCAAGATGACCGCAGGGGGCCCCAAGAGGGCCTTCAAGAGGCAAAACTCAGCCTGTCCCCGTAGTAAAACGTACGGATTCGTCGCGAGACCACTGGCGACCGCAGCTGCCGTCCCTTCGTGCTGGGCGAGTCCGAACCTGGCGTTCAGTTTGGACGGAACGTGTCGGGTCTGTTGCCAATCGGGGCTGCGCCAGGTTAGGCCACCCCCAAGGTCAGGTTCGGGAATAGGTCGTAGCAACACGACGACGACGACGACGACGACGACGACGACGGCATGCCCCAACAGGCTCCCCAAGACGCCCCAAACCCATGCTCCCAGAAGGCCTTCTGGGAACCCGATGGCCTCCGCCCCCTACACAACCATTTTCCTCGAAGGCCTTTCGGAATGCAGATTGGTATGCGTGGACTGTGGTCCACTACTCCAGTGGAGCAATGAATTCGTCAAGGCCTGGGGCCTGCTAGAACCTGAGCGCGCGCGAAGCGCGCGCGATGGTTCTAGTATATATATATATATATATATGTATGTATACACATATGTATATATATATATATATATATATATACAAGTGTGGGCCCGTGGATTAAATCCACGAAGTTTGGCGGATCGAAGCATGGTGGCGCGCGCTGGGTGGTGCGACGCTGCCAGCTACTGCCGTAGATCCCTTGAAGCTTGTTCTAGTGCTGTTCCCCCACCGAAGGCGCCCAATGCATCGAAACGGGGGCCGAAGTGTTCGAGCTTCGCAAGAGGCAGAAATTCAGGAGTCCATCCTGAGCAACGTTGGAAGATTCGCGCCGAGATCGCGGCGGACGCGGGAGCGGGTTCGGGCAAACGCGGCGCCGTCTCGGGCCGCGTCGGAGGCGTCGGAACGGCGACGCGGCAAAGTAGGGAGCGCAGCGGGGCAGCCCCAGGGCCACCGGAGCGTCAAAACATTCTCCCCATATCCTAAGATGGGGTTCTTGTTATTACTCGGACGCCGCCGACTCCAGAGAACCAGAGAGATCACACCTACTCATACACAGACTTACTCATACTCAGACCTACTCATACTCATACCTTCTCATGGTCTGACTTACTCAACACCACATGCAGGCCTACTCATACTCAGACTTACTCATGCTGGGACTCCTTCATACCCAGACTTACTCATACCCAGACTCGTTCCCAGACCTGATCATACACAGACTTACTCATACTCAGACCTACACATACTCGGACCTTCTCCTAGTCTGAGTTACTAAACGCACGGACTGAGACCTACTCATACTCAGACCTAGTCACACTCAGACTCGCAAGGGGAGCCGCCAGGGGTGTTTTCACGGGCCCGTTCGCGGCCAGTTTGTGGGGATGTCTCGAGCGGTTTGCTTGTATTCATGCCCAACATCTTTTGCGTTCAGAGCAGATTGTGAGGAAGACTCAGGTGGGGCGCTGGTTTTAGCACCCCTAAGGGGAACCGCCAGGGGTGTTTTCACGGGCCCGTTCGCGGCAAGTTTGTGGGGATGTCTCAGGCGGTTTGCTCGTTTTCATGCCCAGCATCCTTTGCTTTCAGATCAGATTTTGAGGATGTCTCAGGCGGGGCGCTGGTTTCAGCACCCCTAAGGAGAGCCGCCAGGGGTGTTTTCACGGGCCCGTTCGCGGCCAGTTTGTGGGGATGTCTCAGGCGGTTTGCTCGATTTCATTCCCAACACCTTTTGCTTTCAGAACAGATTTTGAGGATGTCTCAGGCGGGGCGCTGGTTTCAGCACCCCTAAGGAGAGCCGCCAGGGGTGTTTTCACGGGCCCGTTCGCGGCCAGTTTGTGGGGATGTCTCAGGCGGTTTGCTCGTATTCATGCCCAACGTCATTTGCTTTCAGATCACATTGTGAGGATGTCTCAGGCGGGGCGCTGGTTTCAGCACAGGGGAGCCGCCAGGGGTGTTTTCACGGGCCCGTTCGCGGCCAGTTTGTGGGGATGTCTCAGACGGCTTGCTCGTTTTCATGCCCAACATCCTTGGCTTTCAAAACAGATGTTGAGGATGTCTCAGGCGGGGCGCTGGCTTCAGCACTCCTAAGGGGAGCCGCCAGGGGTGTTTTCACGGGCCCGTTCGCGGCCAGCTTGTGGGGATGTCTCACGCGGCTTGCTCGTTTTCGTGCCCAACATCTTTTGCTTTCAGACCAGATTCTGAGGATGTCTCAAGCGGGGCGCTGGTTCCAGCACCCGTAAGGGGAGCCGCCAGGGGTGTTTTCAGTGGCCCGTTCGCGGCCAGTTTGTGGGGATGTCTCGAGCGGTTTGCTCGTATTCATGCCCAACATCTTTTGCGTTCAGAGCAGATTGTGAGGAAGACTCAGGCGGGGCGCTGGTTTCAGCACCCCTAAGGGGGGGGCCGCCAGGGGTGTTTTCACGGGCCCGTTCGCGGCCATTTTGTGGGGATGTCTCAGGCGCCTTGCTTGTTTTCATGCTGCGAGGAAGGCGCTGAGGCGTGCTGCTTCCTTGTGTAAACGCTCGTTTTACAGATCCCACTGCCAACTCTCTTAAAACATACGCACACTACCACAGGCTGAGGAAGGCACGGCCTGGCAGCTGAGGAGGGGGAGCGAATGGGAGGCTCATATTCAATCATACTCAAAGCTCACTCTGACGCATACTCACTCACTCGCATTAGGATTCACTCGTCTTCGTCGGCCCTGTCGCCCACGTGAACGCGCTATTATAGCCAAGCGCTCATGAACAGACGCTCACTATGGCATTACATAAAACCTGAGATGCACATATGGGGAGCTCCACGCAGTGAGTAATTGTTTTGCGCCTGCGAGGGGCCTCTCGCCTCTCGTCCGCCCCCCTCTGTTGGAAGCACTTTCGAAGCTTCTTGGGAGCCGCTTGGGAGCTCTATGGGGGCTGTTTTGGGCTCCCCGGGGGTTTCTCGGAGCCCTCTTGGGCCGGCAGGGCGCCTCGTGGGCCGTCTTGGGGCCGTCTTGGGCCATCTTGGGCGCCTATCGGGCCGTCTTGGGGCCATCGTGGACTGTCCTGGGCCCCTCTTGGGCCTCTCGTGGGGTCCTCTTGGGTCGTCTTGGGCGCCTCTTGGGCCGTCCTGGGCCCGTCTGGGGCCATCTTTGGGCCCTCTTGGGGGCCGTATTGGGCGATCTTGGAGGCCCTGGGGCCGTTGTGGACGATTCGAAAAGCAATAAGCCGAATCTGCTGAAAATGACAATTTTCCTGAAGTGATTGTACGATTTTTGCTTGATGGAGCCCCCCCTTGGGCCCGCCTGGAGCCGTCCGGGGGCGTCTTTGGGGCTCATGGGGCCGTCTGGAGAACATCTTGGAACGCCTGAAAGCCCTCTTGAGAGTCTTGGGTCGTCTCGGGGCCTCCGTGGGCCATCTCGGGGCTCTTCTGGGGAGTTCCGGTGCCGTTTCGGTCCCTTCCGGGCGTTTCGGGGTTCTCTGAGGGCTCTGGGGACCAGGGGCCCACGCAAACCCACAAAGCATCTTTCGGATCTATTTGAATGGATATATATATATATATATATATACACATATATATATATATGTTTACATATGTACATATATATAGATATAGATATATAAATTATCGGAGTAGGCCAGGGGGGTGGCCCAGGCCGGTGCCGTACCCCCCTATGGGGGTATTGGGGGGGTCCCACTGCTCCCGGGACTGCCCGGGCCCGCTCCCAAACATGCCACGACACGCCAAGAGGGCCCTAACGATTGTCAATACAGCCCCAAGAGGCCCTGGATACGCCGAAGATGGCCTCAGGACGGCCGACGACGCCGCCAGAACGCCCCAAGAGCACCTCCATTGGCCCCTCCGTAGCCATTTTGGCTCCAGGCATCTTGGATCAAGCTGTTCGGCGAAGCCTCTTGGAGACCTTGTCAAGCGATTTGGGGGCTCTCTCGGGAACACTTCTTTGCCGTGCCCGTCAAGAAGAGGGATGGCCGCGCCTCGGCGCCGCGGCCGCGCCGGCGGCCGCGGCGCGGGGCTGCCGCCGCGGCGCTGGGCGCCCGCGGCGCGGTGCCCGCTGGCCGCGCTTGGGGCGGCGCTGCTGTGCGCGGCCGGCGCGGGGCCGCGGCTGTTCGTCGCGCCGCGGCCTGATCGTTGCTCACGGAGGGCCGCGCGCGCCCGCGGCGGGCGGCCGGGGGGCCCCGTCGCGAGGGGCGACGCCGCAGAGGCGCAGGCGGAGCGTCGGGCCGCGGCGGCGGGTGTGGGCGCGCTCGAGCGGCTGGACGACCTGCTGGAGCAGGCCCTGGATAGGCCGCTGCAGCCCGGTGATGTGGTGTGGAGGCACTGGGTGGAGGAGGGCACTGACCAGCTGGTCGCCAACATGCGCCTGGTGGTGCTGGAGCACGACGAGCTGCTGGAGTTTGAGGGGGCCGGCGATAGCCAGGAGGCGGCCGAGTTGGAGGCCGCAGGTGCGGCCCTGGCGCACCTGGAGGCCTGGCTGCTGGAGCAGATCGAGGCGTTCGGCCTGGGCTCCGCGGCGGCCGAGGGAGAGGGCGCGGTGCCGGGCGCTAAGCAGGCCGAGCGGGGGGGCATTGCGGCGCTGGACGCACAAGCAGATCGAGCCGAGCAGGGCGCGGCTGCTGGATCCGAGCACGGCGCGGGCGGGGCAGGCGAGGGGGCCGCAGCTCCAGGCGCTGTGGCAGGTCGAGCCGAGCCCAGCGCAGGGGCCGGCACGCCCAGCGGCCGCGTCAGGATGCTGACGAACTCAAACTCTAAGAACAAAAGATTCACTTTCAAGGCTGGCCAGGTCTTCGAGGTGATGGGCCGAAAACTTCTGGTGCGCTCTGGCGCCGGGGGGGGAGCGCACCAGTTGTCGGCGCGGCTTGAGGGGACAGAGTGGCGATGGGAAACCGAGCCACCGAAGACTGCGGTTGAGAAGGGCGGCCGCGTCAAGCTTCTGAGGTCGTGCGGACGCGGAAAAGGGCGCCTCCATGCTGGCCGGGTCTACGAAGTGATCGCCCGACAATTGCTGGTGGGCAGCGTCAACGGGACGTCTATGGTGCTGTCGGAGCAGAAAGAGGGGAAAATGTGGCAATGGGAAACCGAGCCAGCGAAGATTGCGGCGGAGGGGCCGGCTGCGACGGGCCGACGCCGAGGTTCTGCCGAGGCCGTGGCGGCGGAGGGCCGAGGGGCCCGAGGCCGACAGGGGCGCGAGGGGCCCCAGGCTTCTGGCGACGGCGAGGGGCCCACGCCTGCGGAGGAGCCCAAGGGCGTCGTGGTCCCTGGAGGCCTGGACGGGGCGGAGTCCGCGGCGATCCTTGCCCTCATGATCGACATGGGGCGGCGCAGCTCGCCCCAGTTGAGTCAAGCTTGGGAGCAGTACTGCGACTCGAGGTCCGTCGGCGCACCTGTCTACGACCCCGCCCGCCACGACCTCGGCTTCCTGGAGGGCTTCTTCAGCTACGTGGGGAAGAGGGCGCAGCGATCGGAAGCGGACTCGGCCTGACGGTCCCGGACGGCGTCAGAGGCCCTTCAGATCGCTCCAAGACGGCCGAAGAGGCTCCCAAGAAAGCCCAGAGACGGCCCAGGAGGCTCCCCTGATAATTCAAGAGGGCCCCAAGAGAGCCCCAAGAGCGACCCAAGAGGGCCCGAAGAGCGCGACATTTCAAGGTCCCCGGCCTGAGAGGCTCCTAGGACGCCCCCGGAGGCCATCAAGAGGCTCCCAAGAATCCCCGTGATGCTCCCAAGAGGCCACCCGGAGCCCCAATAGGCCCCAAAGGGGCCCCCAGGGAAGCCCCCGGCGGGCCCCCAAGACACCTTGGTAAATCGTCTTTCCCAGACAGCTTTCCGGGAACATGATTCCTTGGGCTTCCGCCCACCGCCCCAACCATGTTTCCAATAGGGTTACCGACAAGGCCAAAAAGGGCCCCTTGGTAAGCCCCCAGAGGCACCCCTCTTAAGAGAGCCCCCGGGGGGGGGGGGGGGCGGGCCGCTGCCTGTTCCCCCCATCGGTGCCCGCCGGGGGGTGGGGGGTTCCAGAGCTCCCGAGACGGCCCGAGCCCGCCCTGAAACAAGCCGCGACAGGCTAAGGGGGTCCCGAGACGGCCCAAGACGGTCCCAAGAGGCCCCGAAGTCGCCCAAGTTGCACTCAAGACGGCCGACGAGGACTCCAACACGCTCCAGGACGGACTCAAGAGACTCCCCAAGAGGGCCCTGGGAGGCAAGATTCACTCATTTTCCGGTGGTTTTTGAAGGATTTAGGCGTTCTCGCTTTCCCCGCTTTCCAGCGCTCCCTCACGGCCTCGGAGGCCCTTCAGATCGCTCCAAGACGGCCCACGAGGCTCCGAAGAGGGGCCCAAGACGGCCCAGCAGGCTCCCCAGAGAACCCAAGTGTGGCCCAGAGGAGTCCCGAGGCGGCCCAGGTCCGCCCCGAAGCAGGCCACGACAGGCTAATGGAGGTCCCGAGACGGCCCAAGACGGTCCCAAGAGGCCCCGAAGACGCCCAAGGTGCCCTCAAGACGGCCGACGAGGACTCCAACACGGACTCAAAAGGTTACCCAAGAGGGCCCTGGGAGGAAAGATTCACTCATTTTCCGGTGGTTTTTGAAGGATTTAGGCGTTCTCGTTTTCCCCGCTGTCCAGCGCTCCTTCACGGCCTCACTCGGAGGCTTTTCAGATCGCTCCAAGACGGCCCACGAGGCCCCGAAGAGGGCCCCAAGACGGCCCAGGAGGCTCCCCAGACAACCCAAGTGTGCCCCAAGAGCTCCCTAAGAGGGGGCCCAGAGGGGGACCGCCAACCGATGTTTCGAGGTCTCTGGCCCTAGAGGCCGCCAGTAGGCCCCCGGAGGGCACCAAGAGGCTCCCAGGAAGCCCCGCGAGGCGCCCAAGAGGCCCCCTGGAAGCCCCAAGAGACCCCCAAGGGGCTCCCAGGGAACACCCAAGAGACCCCCCAACACACCCCAAGAAATGAGGTCCCCAGACAGCTTTCCGGGGACATGGTTCATCATGGGCCCGAGAGTCCCCGGAGGCCTCCAAGGGGCCCTCAGGGAACGCCCGAGAGGCTCCCCAGCACACCCCAGCAAACCATGTCCCCAGGAAGCCTTCGGGGGACACGGTTCATCGTGGGCCCGCGAGTCTCCGGAGGCTTCGAAGTACCATCATGCTACAGGAGAGTTGTCTGGGAAGTTGACTGGGAACATGACTGATCGCCTTCTCGCGGCCCTCCGCAGATCGTTTCGCACAACGTTTCCCCAAGTGCCCTCTTGAACCGACGACGACGACGAAACGATGAAGACGAGGACGACGACGACGACGACGACGACGACGACGACGACGACGACGACGACGACGACGACGACGACGACGACGACGACGACGGCGCGCCCCAAGTGGCGACGACGACATTAAGACGACGACGACGGCACGCCCAAACAGGCTCCCCAAGACGCCCCAAAAACGCATGCTCCCAGAAGGCCTTCTGGGAACCCGATTCATTCGGCCTCCGCCCCCCCTACGCAACCATTTTCCCCCAAGGCCTTTCGGAATGCGGATTGGTATGCGTGGACTGTAGTCCACTACTTCAGTGGAGCAGTGAATTCGTCAAGGCCTGGGGCCTGCTAGAACCTGAGCGCGCGCGAAGCGCGCGCGACGATTCTCGTACATATATATATATATATAATGAGCGTGTATATGCACAACCGTGACCCGGCACGGAGTGGGCCTGTCCTCAGGTCCCTCTGAGTCCTCAGCAATTTGGATTGAGGATTCTCAAAGGGCCTGGACCCAACAATCTCAAATCTCTTGAGGCTTCGCGCGGCTTCTCGCATGATTTTTTTCGGAGCCTAAAGGGCCCCGAGACGGGCCAAGATGGCCTCGAGAGGCCACCAAGATGGTCCAAAAGGGCTCTGAGTCGCCGAGCGATCGGACCAAGAGGGCTCCGAGTCGCCTATCCCCATCCCGCTCATCCTCGTCCTCTCCCTGCTCATCCCTTGCCTCCAATACCTAAGTACCTTTCGTGCAAAGTGGCTTGATGGTTTCAGTGCGTGTCGTGTCTGTGTCTCTAAGGTGTAAGTGCGTGTCGTGTCTGTGTCTCTAAGGCAGAAGTGCGTTTCGTGTTTGTGTCTCTAAGGTTTGATCGCGTGTCGTGTCTGTGTCTCTAAGGTTGAAGTTGAAGTGCGTCGTATGGTGCGTGGGGTATGGTGTTAAGAAGCGGCGGCTGGGCCACAGAAAGCCCGAACGGGGCCACCAGGACCACCAGACCACAAAAAGCCCCAACGGGGCCAAAGAACGACCCACCGGCCCACGGAAAGCTCCAACGGGCCACAGAAACGTTGTCTCTCTCTCTCTCTCTCCCTCTTCTCTCTCTCTCTCACTCGGAGGAGGAGGAAGAGGAGGAGGAGGAGGAGAAGGAGGCGGAGGAGAAAGAGCACGAGGACGACGACGAGGACATTGACAAGGACGAGGAGAACGACGAGGACATGGAGTAGGGGGGAAAGAAGGACCATCCAGGACTTCTGCCGTGAAGGAGCAGGAGCCAGAGGATCATCCACTATTTCTCCTGATGATGATTCTCTTCCCTGGCTTCCTGCAGGAGGAGGAGGAGGAGGAGGAGGAGGAGGGGGCGAGGGAGAATGAGGAACAGGACGAGCAAGAGGAGGAAGGGGAGAAGAGGGAGAGGAGTAGGGCCTCGGCCATCCGCACCCGAAAGATCACAGAAGAAGAGGAGGCGAGACAGGTGAAGGAGAGCAGGAGGAGGAGGATATTATTGCTGTTGCCAGTGTGCCGAACACTGCAATGTCTGAAAAGAGGAAGACCGACAAAAGGCGTATATCGATTCGGCGAGGCAGTCTGCATTTGAAAGGTCTATGAGGAGAAGGAGGAGAAGGAGGAGAAGGAGGATGAGAGGATATGAGAGGAGAGGAGCAGAGGATACGAGAAGAGTAGGGCTTATGTCGATTCGGCGAGGCAGATCGCATCCGTGTGGCCTGTAAGGAGGGCGAGGAGGTGGACCCTAAGCTTGAGTGGTAGGCAGCTCTGGCCCCCCGTCATGAGACGCTGGTGGACGGCGTCGCGCGGGAGAGGGGCATCTCCCCGATGTTGGTGTTCTCTGGGGACTTCGTCGCCCCCTCGCTCGTCAGCACCATGACGTACGGCAGACACATGGTGCACCTGGGACGGGGGAGAGAGGGCATTGCAGCAGCGGGAGCAGGGCGGGAGCGCAGAGGGAGGGTGAGGACGGCAGAGAGCAGGGACGTGAAGGAGGAGGAGGGGGAGCAGGAGGCGGAGGAGGAGAGGGGGAGGTTGGTGTCAGAGTGTTTGGGGAGCCTCTGGGGGGATACGAGGGTGTGTCTAGGAGGAGGAAGAGGGGCAGGAGGGGGAGGAGGGCGGCGAGGAGCGACGATGACAGGGGGGGGGCAGCAATGAGAAAGGAGGAGGAGGGGGAGGAAGGAGGGGTAGAAGGCAGGGAGCGGTGAGGAGGGAAGAGGAGCAGGATGACGGAAGGAGAAGCAGGAAGAGTCAGGATGAGGAACGACGGGGAAGAGGAGGACTGAAAGCTTGAGGAGGAAGGAGGAATGACGAGTATAGGAGTGATGAGGAGAAGTGGGAAAGTGGAGAGACGAAGAGAAGGAGTAATGAGGAGGAAAGAGAAAGGTGGAATGATGAGGAGGAGGGTGGTGGAGGAACGGCATTTCAGATGTTTCTGGGTTGTTCTGGGTCCCGAAGGTGTGCCAGGATATGAGGAGGAGGAGGAGGAGAAGGAGGAGGTGTATAGTGTGTGGAGCCCCCGGGCCCACGCCGCGCGAAGACTCATAACGTCGACGGCATCAGGCGGGCGTACGAGCTCCAGAGTCCCCTAAAGCCCGCAAACTATCAAAGTTCAGGGCCCCAGTCATCAGGACATGGCAAACCAGGACCTTGTCAGATCCAGCAGGACGAAGAATGGAACATGAGTTTTTCGCCTGGATATTCAGAATCCCTGCGACATGTCCCGATGATGTCTCATAGTCAGTGGGCTCCGCAGATGACATGGGCAAGAAGGGATAATGCCGTCAAGCATGCACTAAGGTGGCACTGAAGGGAGGATGCTGGCCCGCCGGCCGACGCACGCGCGCGAGCCGCAGGTTCGCTTATTTTCCGCTTCCTTAGAGCCAAGTACATAGTTGCGGAAAACAAGTCAAGAAGGAAGAGAAGCAGACAGTGCAGGCGCAGGCAAGGCGAGTGAGACGGGCAGGAACCAGGTGGTGCGGAGGGGTGCATTGACTCCCCCCGCGGTGGGATCTGTAGAGCCGCCCCACCCCCCAACATACTTGGCCTGTACATATGTACAACCACCGGAGCGAACCCCCAAAATATAAGTTTTACCGCTCGACGGTGGGTGCCAGGGGGCAGAAGGCCGAAGAAGCCCGACGTTTCCCGCCGGAGCTAATATTTGCAGCTCAGGTCTCATTGCCCGTGCACACCTAGTGCATCCGCTCCACGAAGTAGTACGATCCAGCGACGACTGTGTCGCGCAGGTGCAGTAGTTCAGCGTCATCATCTCCAGCGGCCTCC
Organism: Prorocentrum cordatum; assembly: GCA_963575745.1. NCBI lineage: Eukaryota > Dinophyceae > Prorocentrales > Prorocentraceae > Prorocentrum > Prorocentrum cordatum. The sequence continues at coordinate 272,385 of CAUYUJ010016059.1, read as the reverse complement.
CCACTCACGAGAGTCATCCCAGCGCTACTGGCTCTGGTCCCTAGAGGAGCTGTCCTCTCTTGTTCTTGAGCTCCAGTCACTTGGCTCACTCTTGCCCGGGCCCTTCTCCGACGAACTCACCTTCGGCGCAGGCGGAGGTTGCGGGACGGGCAAGGTATTTAGCGTTCCATAAGAGCATTGGAATTTGCAGTTATATTCATTCCAACTGAATCATTGCCACGTTTTACTGTGGCCGGTGACTTGCTGGTGTCGGGATACATGTGCGTAGTATCCTCGGATTTCTCCAGTCTCGTTCTTGTCTTCGTAGTAGTCTACGGTCGCGTCGTAGATGCCGTCTATGACCGGCCCGGGGCCATGGCGCGCGGGGCCGCCAACCGGCGGAACAGCCGGCCTTTGGGGCATGAGTTCCTCCGTCCTGGATTCGCCCGCACACGACCGAACTCTTGTGGAACCAATCCAGCCAGTCTCGCGGACTGACGCGGCTGTGCCGGCAGACGCAGGAGAATAGGGGGTAGCCCTATGAGATTGCTTTCCGCGCAAGAACCGCGGCCGCGAAGGCGGGCGAGGACGTGGCCGGGCGCGCTGTCCCGAGGCGGCGGCGCCGCTCGGGCACCAGCAATCGGGGCTGCAGCACCTGCCGGCGACTCAGCTGGGACTGTCTCAGTTGGAGTCGGCTGTGCCGCTCTCCTCCTTTTCTTTTTAAGGATGTTGATAATCCCAATAGCGCCATCGGTATTGAAGACCCCAAAGAGGCTGTTAGCGAGACAAATCTTGGCATTAATTTGAGGCTCCGTCGACGTACACATGAAGACAATGCCCTCATTAATTTTTTCCGAAACCATGAAGCCAATTCTGGGGCAAGTCGAATGTCTTTCGATTGCCGCTCGGATCCGACAACCGAAGGCGTAAGCATCCTGCAGGAGTGAATCAGATTGCGGATTACGCTGCACCTCACTTCCGGGAAACGCAACATGAATTTCCGCGGACATGAACAAGCCCGTCTTCCATGAGTAGGAATATGGTCGAACGGTTGGTCCCAAACTCTATCTACGAGTTCGTGCAATCTCGGCGGTACGGCATGAATGATGCCCGGTTCCAGTGGTCTCGCATTTGGATCAACCGATAAGTATTCAAGAACAAATGGTGTTGCGACTTTGATGACATCTGGCCTTCGGTACGTTTCATTGTTGTAGTTCTAACAACACAGGCAGCCAGCGCTAGAAGTCAAGTCAAGCCAGAATGGCAGCACTCTGTTCGAAATAGTAAGTGGGTGTCGCTTTGCGATATGACTGTTAGATACGCCCTTCGACAACTCAGCCTTCTGCTCACGTTCCGGAATGACGTCGTCACTACGGCTCGGCCTGTGATGAAGTTCGGCAACGTTTCGGGAATCGACGCTTCCTATCTGGTCTGATGTGGATGCTCGTTTTGCTGCGTCCAAATTATCCGTCAACGCTTGCATGGATGGAATGACGAATCCTTTCTCCTCCATTTGTTGTTCCCACTGGGCCCAACCCACCTCTGGTCGGATTTGATCTGCACTAGCATGTTCCCATTCGAAAATAGCAGGTGCAGAGCATTTCATAGGGCGAGCATACAAGTCCAGAGCAGGCGTCCAAATCAACTGCCACCACTGGGCTGCCGTGGGGCGATTGCCCCCGTGCTTGTGCTTCAACCAGTCAATGAATCTAAGCTTGATGGGGTCAAGATATTGGAAGAAAGGCTCGCGACGCGGCGCCGGCGGCTGCGCCGAGGCGCTGCCCGGACGCCGGGAAGGAACAGTCCCTGGCATTGAAGTCGCGAAAGTCTCGCCCGCCGATGCCATCTTGATACGAGTTTGCTCGTTGTAAGCCCATGGGCGCTGATGCTGTTCGACCTTGCTCAAGTTATCCAAAGTATCGGCGGAGCTCTTGCTCATTGTGGTTAGCTTATCAGCAACGATATTGGATCGTTTCTCTCCCCTTGGGGCAACGCCAGGACGTGGCTTCAGTCCTAATTTTCCCTCATGGAGCAACCAACGCATCTTCCGCAGGCGCTTGCAGGTAATTCGCCCTGACGTGCGTCTTGTACTCGATAGAGGTGAGGCAATGCAAACGGCATCCGCACACCGCCCTCGCGGCATGGTAATTGGCGCAAGTATACCTCCCATCGCCAGTCCACATTTTCCACCTGATAAGGGCCTCTTTCTTCCTCGGAGAGCGCACTTCGCCTTGCATCGACCACTTCTTCATCGGAGAAGATCCACGCTCTGATTGTATCATGCAAGAAAGCTACTTCCCACGCAGACCACTCTTCTGAACAAATCAAGGTCCACATCATGTGTGGTGCTGTGTCTCTAGCAACCTGTCTAACCACTGATAGTTGCACAATGCGAGAAATATCATTGAAGCGTGCTTCACCCGGCGTCGCGAGAGTCCCATCGCGACAGATGCGATACCGAAGGCGGGTCACTACCCGTCCGTTAAATACAACAATTCATTGCGAATTCTCTGCATGTGTCACACCAATGTCCCAAACGAGCGGGGCAATCTCATGGGGCCACATTCCTTGAGTGGGTAGTCCACGGCCGACAGTGGCGGCACCCTCAGCCTGGTATACTCTGGTGGGTGGAGCCTCACCGCCTCTCCGCTGGCTGAGCCAGCGAGGGGCGCACTGAGCAGGTTTAGCAAGAAACTCGCGCTTTGTTGGTATCTACTTGAGAATTCCGTAATCAGGTGCTTTGCACAATCCACTGAATTTGTTTGGGCATTTGATGACCCCTTTTTCCCAGTTCTGATTCAGCGGTGGTGATCTTTGCGACGACATCGACGACGGCGACGATTATGGCGACGCGGACGATGGCGACGATTATGATGTCGATAGCGACGCAGGCGATACCGACGACGATAAACGGGGGAGCGCTCGCGCGGGCGTTCGCGCCGAGGAGGGGGGCGAGAGCTCGCGCGGAGCGGGGGGGCGGCGGGGGGGGGGGCGAGGGGGGGGGGGGCGGGGCGGGTGCGCGAGGGGGGTGAACGACAAGAATGGGGAATGGGCCAAATCAATTATCGCGGTCGCGCTGCCATTGTCATCGCAATGGCAGCTGGGCGCGCCGCGCTGTCTGCAAGCGCGGGGCCTCGGCCCCCCAAATGGCGGCGGCTGCCCAGGCAGCCCGCAAGGCGGCAGCGGCGGCGGGGGGGGGGGACGAATCACCCATAGGGCTAAAAGGTGCCACGGGCGATCCAGGAAAGCTCCCGGCCGCCCTCGCCAAGAAGGTCGATGTTTTCGCCGAGGGGAGGGCGTTTCCGAAGACTGCGCCCCCCCCCCCTTGCGCCCGGAGCCGGGGGCGAGGGGGGCGAAGGGGCCGGCCCCGCGACCGAGGAACTTCGGGCAAGGCTGGACTTTGAGAAGAAGGCCAGTCGCTTCGCCGTCCCGGATGAGGATCGCGCCGTGGACGACGCTAGATGACGCTAAGGTTGCATCCTCGGCCAAGAAGGCGCTGGAATCGAAGCCGCCTGGGTGCGGGCGCTCAACGCCACTCAGCGCCCGACTGTCGCCGAGGCGACGGCGTTTCGCCTTGCCCCAGCGGCCGAGGCCAGGCAGCAGCAGATGGAGGGGGCCAGGGAGGCAGTGGAGGATGAGCCGGCCAAGGCGGTGGGCATTGGCGGATGCGACGGCTGCGGCGTCAGGTCAAGGAGTTTGAGGAGAAGGCCAAACATAACATCTGGGGGATGAATGGCAGGGGCCGCCGGAGGTGGTGGGGGAGCGGGAGGAGGTGCCTCGGTCGAGCCGCCCTTTTCTTTCGCCCCAGTTCCTGGTGAGGAGCTCACTTATGAATTCTCCGCGGGAAGTTGGTAGATCAGGGGCGGCTGGAAGGATGCAGTTACGCGGCCGTCCTCAGAAAACAAAACAACAAGGACCGCAACTGGCCCCCCCGCAGTGAAGTTCCAGATGGGATTCAGAGCAAGAAGCCGCCCCGCCCGACCCCCCCTATTCGAATCCTTCGTATAATCATATTGTCTCTTCCATGGGGGCCCCTTCTCACGCGCGATCAGACCCCCCCCCGCCTCCTCTGAAGCCGCCGTGGATTCCGACTTCCCATTCTACGCGGCACGAGGAGAGCGATGATGAGGAGGAGGGAAAGGGGGAAGGAGGGGATTGAAGATGACAAGACGGATAAGAAGTCGAACTTTGGGCAAATGTTTTTGCGAGAGGTTCTTGGGGGACTGTTGGGGCCATCGTGAAGGCTCTCTCGGCCCCCCCGCGGAGCTCTATTGGGGCTCTCTTGGAGGTCTTTGGGGGCTCACTTGAGGCACTCTTGGGGCTCTTTTGCAGAATATTGTGGTTGTTTTGGGGTGTATGGGAGGCTCCTCGGGGCCGCCCTTGGCCTCTTCGCTCGTGAAGAGGGGGGCGTTCAATTTAGCCCGCCCCCCCCCATCGGAGGCCCAGAAGGTGCGTCTCGGTGCCCTCTTGGACCGCTTTCGGGGCCCCGGTATCCAGGCGAAGGACCCAACCCTATGCAGTTGTGGGCACCGCAATTGTGAATATCTTCTTCGGTGAAGCTCCCTCTGGGGCCACGAAGCGCTGCACTGGGTGGGGGGGAACGCATGCGGGCGGTAGCACTGGGGCCGTCGATGGAGCTCCGAAATGCCAAATTGAGTGTTTGGAGGGGGCATATGGATGGTCCCACTGGGGGCTTCGGTGGAGCTTCCTCTGGGGCCACGAAACGCTGTACTGGGTGGGTGAAACTGCCAAAGTGGGCTTCCGGGACGCATGCGGACGGTCCGTCCCACTGGGGGCTTCGGTGGAGCTCCTAATGGGCCCACGAAGCGCTGTATTGGGTGGGTGAAAATGCCAAATCGAGCAGAAGGAGAGAAGAAGGAAGAAGTAATGAGGAGGAGCGGCTAAGACCACCCTTACGACGACGACGACGACGACGACGACGACGACGACGACGACGACGACGACGACGACGACGACGACGACGACAGCAGCGGGCCGAAGGCCACCAGGTGAAGGCTTCCAGAGGTTCCCACAGGATTCTGGAACCCCCTGGACGCCCAGGGGCGTTAACAGCGGCTCAAGAGCTTGATTTCTCCTCCAACCCGCGAGCCTCGGTCCTCGACAGACCCCTGAAGAGGAGGAGGAGGCGGAGGAGGAGGAGGAGGAGGAGGAAGGAGGAGGCGAACGAGCCGTGCCGCGAGACTGCCGCGCCCGCCGTGGTGCTCTGGCGCCTCACAGCATCACGCCGTGGGGCCACGTGCCGAGCCCCTTGGGGCCATCGAGCGACCCTCGAGCGGTTCTCGACGCTCGGCCACGTTGTGCGGCCCGCCCGGGGGGAGGAGTTCAGCTCACGTCCTCGCTGCCCTGCCGCCGAAGCTGCGCCTCCTGGGGCCCGCCCAGTTCTGGAATGGTGGCGCAGAGGCAGCGGAGGGCTTTGCCATGCCAGGGTCGAGAGTTTGCTGGCCTGGCGGGGAAACGCGCAAGGGGGGCCCAGGGGAGAATGCAGAGGGGGCTGGCCTTCTCAGAAGCCCTCCCGCCTTCCGAGAAGCCTCCCAGCCCCCCTCAGAAGCCACGAGCGGTTTCTCGAAGGCCAGGGGGGGGGGCCCTTCAGAAGCTCCGCCGCCTCCTGCGCGGGCCGGCCCCTCTGCCGCATTCCCCCCCCCCCCCCGGGCGCGCTTCCGACAGGTGGAGGCCTTCGACCCGCCGTGCCGTGCCGCGAGACGGCCGTGCCCGCCGCGGTGGCGGGTGGCCAGTGGCATGCGCCGCCGGGCTGCGTGCCGCGCCCCTGCAGCCCCTTGAGGGGTCCCCGATCGGCCCCCGCTCGCTCCCAGGCCCTCGGCCCTCGGCCAGGTGGAGGCCTTCAACCTGCTCGGGGTGAGCTTCGGCTGCTTCGGCAACCACGACCTCGACTACGGCCTGGAGCCTGGCCACCGCGGGCGCGGGCTGCGCGCCGTGCTGCAGGAGAGGCGGCCCTCGGCGGTCCTCGACCGCCCCCGGCGGCCCTCGGCGGCCTTCGGCAGCCCTCGTCGTAGTCGTCGTCGTCGTCGTCGTAGTCGTCTTTGCCCTCGTCTTTGGCCTCGTCCTCGTCCTCATCCTCGTCCTCATCCTCATCCTCGTGGTCGTCGTCATCCTCCTCGTATTCGCTATGTCTTGCCCTCGTCGCTCCCGCCCGTCCTCTCCCTTCTCCTCCCTCGCCGCAGAGTGCCACGATCTCCCCGCACAACGGCCAGCCACCGACCGCTAGCCCGCCGCTAGCCCGCGTGTGGGCATCGAGGAGGTGCAAGAACCATAATGTCACGTTGTGATTGTGTCACGACGCGGTCCACGGGAAGTCTGGACCTTCTTCTCTTCACTTTGTGCCGTTCCCTGACGGCTTGAGGGCCTGCGGCAGGGGCCCCATGTGGGAAACAAACTAGCATCGTGATATGTTCACGACGCGAGGAGGTCTGGCTGCTGGGTCGTCACTCAGGTGCCCAGCGGCCGTTCGGGACGTTTCGGGCACCGTCAAGACGCTCACGGTGAGACATCCACAAACTTCCAAGATCAAAATCATATTAACACAAGACGACGACGTAGACTAGTGGCGACACGAGCGGCGGTGCAAAAGCAGGATGAGTATCAACAGGAGGAGGCGTCAGGGACAACGTCAGGGGGTGGATAGGCTCAGGGGGGGATGAATCGTCCCTCAATCGCCCACTCATCGCCGTCCGTAGCAATTTTGGCTCAAGTTCAAACCGTGGGGCCTCGGCGGCTTGAACTTGCCCGAAACAGCAGTGAGGCCTCGGCCAAAGCATCTACTATGAGCTATTGCCCCCTTAACAGACGTGCACCAAAGCACGCTCCGCGTCATCTTGTGCGCGGCTATCACACTGCAGCACTTTGCTGCAGTCAGTTGGTCGTTTCCCGCAGATTCCACCATGGGCCGCCGTGGTGTGCTGAAGCAGGAGAGGCGCGATGTGCGTGGTGAGTCGTCTCCATCGCCCCGCCTCCGCACAAGTTCTTCGAGGTCTCCTTCGCCCGCATGTGGCCGTCGGCAGGCCAGCCGCAGTCCTCTCAGCCGTTCAGGTTCAACGAAGACATCCATGCGCAGCAGCGGGCGAAAAGTTCGACACCATCATGGGCAGCATCCACAGCATGACTCTGAAATGGATCCAAAACGCCGACGACGTGACATCCCTTCGCTTCGCCGTCTCTACAATCGCCACCAACTGTGGCGAGCTTGCGGGCCATGTCGCCCATGATCCTCCAGTACGACTCCAAGCACAGTGAGCTAGATAACCACTTCGAGTGTGCCATGCGTGACCCAGATGCGCGCATCGGCAACATGCACCAGGTTGTCTGTGGGCAGCAAAACGTCCACATCGGCGACTCCCCCATGACAAAGAACTCGTCCATCCTGAACTCCACGTTCCAGACGCTGGAGCTGCAGCAGATGACGCCGTTGCACGAGGCTCAGCAGATCACCGAAAACCACGTTTGCGAGATCCGGCCATCACCTATTCCGAAATCCCCACACTCCAATTCGAGACCCGCTGGTGGACATCCAGCAGATGAGCATCAACAGCAGCAGGTTTGCAAGCTTGTTCTGCTTGGATTTGCGCGACCTCTTGCTGGTGCTATGCGGCTAGTTGGCTCGGCCTGTCGCGCGGCCTTCGCTCCCACATCCGATCGCCAGAAAAGGATCGCTCCAGCTCTCTGCATCGGCCAGCAAGAAACGCTGATGCTCGAGGCTGCCAGTGCTGCATCGAATGCCCTGGGACAATGATTCCAGGTCTGGTGGTGCTTGGCCCCATCCCGATCCACTTCCCCTGTCCTCTTCGCACTCCCCTCGCCTCCGCAGGGACCTCGGCTTTCATGGCCGCCAGTTTGAGTTGTTTCTCGGAATGGTCCGAGCAAGACTGACTCACTGAGATGTTGAAGCCGCGTGGTTTCGAAATTGGAAGCACTGGTCTCTGAGGATCTGCATGCATCTCGCGCGTGACCCATGACCCCGTCCATGCCGTCAAAGTGTTTGTTGGCGAAGACGGCCGGGTCACAGCTGAAGTGTATTCTGACGCGTTCGTTGAACCCGGTATCTCGAACCAGCAGGCACCCAGGTGCAGTTGAGGCGCCCGTTTAGGCGCTGAGACTGGCAGTTCCGTCATTGATTCGTGCAGTCCCGCCCCCTATCCGCCTCTTGTCTCGGCGTCCTCCTCCTTCTCTATTCCGTCATCAACCTTGTTGGTGGTTGCGTGGAACGTGGAAGCTCTGCTCAGCTCCGATCGTTCGGCCTCGTGCAGATCTTCTCCCCAACTCCAGTCGTTCCTACACCTCTGCTCCGAAACTGATGCTGTTGTAGCACTATTAGCGCATGAGCAGTTCGGCGACGTCAATGACCTCGAGCGCGAACTTCGATACCCCTCGATGTGCTATTCATTATTTCCCGACTCCGCTTGAGAAGGTAGAGTTGTCGCTACTCTCGGAGAGGCTCTGTGCTCACTTTTCTGAGGTGCGACATGCGAATGTGATTGCAGGCCGCGTTCCTGATTTATTATGCGAGGCAACAGTGGACACATGGCCATTTGCAACCTTCACCTGCCCAACACAAGCGATCCCATGTCGCTCATCTCTGGCGCGCTGCGGCATCGACCGCAATAATTTCTGAGTCTCCAGCCATGGTGTTCGGACTTCCTGGCCCGCGCTCTTTTCGCGGGCGACTGGAACGTCGCCTCGAGGGGGAGGGGGCGCGCCATGGTGGCGGGGGAGATCCGGCACCGGCGCGTACTTTTCAAAGGCTTCTCCCTTCCTGGATCGGGCTCTACAAAGGTCATTGCGCCCGTCGTGGTCGCAAATTCCTTGCTGTTCACAGGACGCCACACATCGATCGATCGCACCTACTCTTCCCTCCCCTCCGCCTTTGCGTGGTACCTGGGCGTCAAAGTTAGTGTCCAGAGTGCGCGCGCCCAGCGCCCGCATCCCCGTCGTCGCTGCAATGGACAGCCATCGGCCTTGCGATCGGCCCGTGGACCCCCTCTCTCTTGCGAAGGATATGTTATTTGAAGCTGGACTTGCTGCTCGCGCGGCTCCTCGGCGCCGGCCTGCTGATTCATTTTGAGGGGAGCGCTTCGGTGCATTGCCTGCATTGAGTGTCCAGCACCGTGAAGATGAGAGACGTCCTCGGCAAGGCGTTGCTCGGCGCCCTCGGCTTGCCCCGCACTTCTGCGAGAACGCCCTGACTCATTCGAACTTTGACGGGGTCTGCCAGCACGCGCGCTGCCTGCATGACAAGATACTTGACAACGAGGAGCGCGAGACTCCCGAACTGCAGATTGAGGAATGAGAGAAACACGCAGTGAGTGCTCGCCTTGGCCGCCGTCTAGACCGTTGAAGGCAGCTCAGGAAGCGTGCCTCTCTGCGCTCGGCATTGGGCTCGACTGGGCCCCCTCTTGGCTCCCCTCGCGATCTGGCCACTGCACTGGTCCGACGTTTTCATGCTCCTGAGGTTGCTCGTCAACTTCGGAATGGGGTCAGCGCCTTCGCCCAGGTCATCCAGGGCCCTCTCGTCGTCGAGTGGTGGCTGGACTACGTCGCCTGGTTTGAGTGGCTCCATAAACGCGCTCATAGTATGCCTGGGCCTGGTGGCTCCCCGCATGCCGTTCGGAACAACGACCTTCTGCCTCCGGGATCTTCCGCTCTGTCTACCCCGCCCTTTCGTTTGAGTCGATTTCCGAGCTTCCCAGCGAGATGCGTCGCGGTCCTTTCGTTTTGCGCCGAGAGGCGCGGGCTCGCGAGATCGGCTTGGCGAATCGACTTTCACCCGTTCGGCCGAGCGCGCGCGCCGTCGTCGGCGCGGGTAGCGTCGACGTCACATTGTCATTGATAGCGTTCATCGCACTGGTGGCCCAGAACTCGATGCACTTAGTTGGTCATGAGCAAGCACGTGCGAAACGCTGTGGCATGCGATCTCTGACTGTTCGCGCTGAAGTTCGGGGTCTAATCCGGCGCGTGAGAGATGATAAGCACTCCGCCCTCTGCCTTGCTGATTTCTCCGCACCCTTTTCCTCTCTGCCGCCAGTGTGTATGTCCTTTGTCATGGCTAGGATGTGCATGTGCCCATGCGTCGCGAAGTTTTCCAGATGATTCATCGCGAAGATGTGGGGATCAGTACTTTTGGGGGTTGACGGTTCGATTTGGTTGCCCTGGAATCTCGCGAGACACGAGGGCGCACAGCGCCCATGCACCTCTTCGCGCTTGCCGTGGCCCCTGTCTACGGTGGCTGCGGCGTCGCGATGGCGCGCCCGACGAAGCACGCGCAGTTCACTTCCTCCTCGGCCTCGCCAATATCCTGACAGATCTTTGCCCAGTCCTCTCTGCGTGCGCGCTGCCCGGTGAGATCGCCAATGTGTGGCTGAACTTCCAAAGAAACGCCACATCGTAATGCGCGGAGGTGCGCAACGTGCGCCCGCCGCGGCTGCGCCCCCGCGTCTCCGGCCAATCCGCGCCAGCGTCGACGTTTCGACCTGGGCCATGCACCTAGGTGCATCCAGAAGCCCCGCTGTCCACTCGAACGTTCGGCATTGCCCGCTCCGCCCTCTGCGTCCAGGCTGCCATTCCATCTCCAGATTCCCCCCCCCCTGTCTCCGCAGGTGGCGATGTGCCTCGAGGGAGGGGCCCTCCTTCACTGCTGGTCTCCGCAACGCTACCTCGTGCGAGATCGCCGCAGCGCTGCGAGAAGTTGGTCTCCAGTGTGCGTTCGTTGATAAACGCGCGTTTGTGAAAGACGCGTCTCCCCGATACATCCCCAAGTCCCCCCCCTTCCAGGACATCGTGTCTGAGCTGGGCCTGGCCAGGTGCGACGCGTCACATGCCCTTTGCCAGTGGCGTCGTGGGTGACGCCAGACATCGCGCATTCGGTATATGAGGAGTCTGAGGGATTGGCTTTTCTGGGTGGAGTCCTGGACTCTCCAGGTCGTCGTCGTCATTCCATGCCGGAATCTATATCAGTTTGTTCGCGTCCAGTTTTCTCCGGAGTTGGTTCAAGATATTCTGCTCCGCCGCGCCCGCTTGTTTTCTCCTTGGAGCTGACGCGTCTCATGTTCATGTTTGGTGGGGCACGCGAAGCGCGTGATCAAGCTGTCGTCGATTTATTTTGGAGTGGCATTACTCCGCCCACTGACTGCCCCTTTCAACGCGTCTGCCCGTTTCCATCAGCCTGTCGTTTGATGTTCCATTAACAGTCCTACTTCCCAGGGTGGAGGGAGGAGATTTTGATTCCATTCATCACTGTCCTGAATGTCCGAGGTTCAAGATGGCTTTCAGGTTTTGGCTCCAAAGGTCGCTTCGTGTTTACGATTATCGTGCCCCCTATCTGCCCGCGAGCCTGGGTTGGTTTAATTACATCTTCCTTCCTCTTTTTCTTCGATGACTTTCAGTCTTGTTTAAGACGCACTGCCTGTGCCGATGCTCTCCTGGCCGCCCATCATGCTCGTCGCGTGGCCCGCCCAGGCACTTCTCAGCAACACTTCCAAGCCGTCCTCGGTCTCGCCGCGCGCCGGCGCGAGCCTCTGTCGAACGCATTGCCCGATTTTTACCCACATGAAGTACGCAAACTGTCAATACCCTCTTCTGTTGCCACTGTCCTTGTCAGCGCTCCCAGTGCATGCTCCAGGTGCGCCTCGTGGGAGATGGGTGCTCCCTGGCGGTGGTGGCGGCACATAGCAGACGCATTGGTGCAAGTCAGGGTCCGCTCCGCCATGCTGTTCTCAGGCGTCGTTGAGACTGGACCAACGGCCTCCAGTAACGCGCTTGGCCCCCCTCTGGGGCGGAGTGGTCGTCCAAACCTGGGGCGGAGTGGTCGTCCAAACCATGGGATTGGACAAAAACGCAGCAGGGTGCGGCAGTTCTCCGACATTATGTTATGTTTTTTGTCAATGTTCTTCGGAAGGGAAGCCCCCGAACAACCTTCCAACGCGGGTGGTTTTCTTGAATTTTCGGGAGGGGTTTCGGGGTCCCACAATTAGAATCATATGCTCCCCAAGTCTGTTTTGTTTCTGGTGCTTGTCGGAGGTTCTCTGGCCACCCCAGGCCCCAATGGGGAGAAACTCAACAATTTGCTTGGCGGGAGACCCAACCATGTTCAGTTGTAGGCACTGCCGTTGTACGCGCCGCATTCGGTGGAGCTACCTTTTGGCGCCACGAAACGTGTGAAGGGTGTGCCACAATAGGTGCGGTGGGCGAATGCGAGCGCTGGCATTTGGGCCTTCGGTGGAGTTCCCCATGGGGCGACGAAACGTGCGAGGGGTGTCCCAACATGGGCGCGGTGGGCGCATGCGAGCGCTGGCATGTGTGCCTTCGGTGGAGCTCCCTATGGGGACACGAAACGCGTGTGAGGGGTGTCGAGCGCTGGCATTTGGGCCTTCGGTGGAGCTGTATATGGGGCCACAAAACGTGCGAGGGGTGTCCCAAAATTGGCGCGGTGGGTGCATGCGAGCGCCGGTATGTGGACCTTCGGTAGAGCTCCCTATGGGGCCAAAAAGCGTGTCATGGGCGTGTCAAGGTGGGTTCGGTGGGCGTACACACACGTGTGAGGGGTGTGCCCAAATGGGTGCGGTGGGCGCATGCGAAAACTGGCATGTGTGCCTTTGGTGGGGCTCCCTATGGGGCCACAACACGTCTGAGGGGTGTGCCAAAATGGGCGCGGTGGGCGCATGCGAGTGCTGGCAGTTGGGCAGTCGGTGGAGCTCCTTGCGGGGCCACGAAGCGCGTGAGTGGAGTTCGGGCGCGGTGGGCGCATGCGAGCGCTGGCATGTGGGCCTTCGGTGGGGTTCCCTATGGGGCCACGAAGCGTGCGAGTTGTGTCTCAAAATGGGTGCGGTGGGCGCATGCAAGCGCTGGCATGTGAGCCTTCGGTGGGTCCCCCTATATGAGGCCACAACATGTGTGGGGTGTGTGCCCAAATGGGTGCGGTGGGCGCATGCGAGCGCTGACATCTGGGCCTTTGGTGGAGCTCCCTATGGGGCCACAGCGCGTGTGAGCGGTGTGCCAAAATAGGTGCGGTGGGCGCATGCGAGCGCTGGCACCTGAGCCGTCTGTGGAGCTCCTTCTGGGTCCACCAACATGTGTGATGTGTGTGCCAGAATGGGTGCGGTGGGCGCATGCGGGCGCTGGCATATGGGCCTGTGGTGGAGCTGTTTATGGCACCACGAAGGGTGTAAGGGGTGTGCCAAAGTGGGGGAGGAGAGGAGGAGGGGGAGGAGGAGGAGGAGGAGGAGGAGGAGGAGGAGTGAGGACGCGGGGCGCTGTCTCTTCAAAACGAGGACCCAACACCACAGGATCGTTTGGAAAAACCATCGTATCTGAGGGCTTTCTGAATTTTGTCGGTGGGCCCCAGTTGCCTGCGTTGAAAAAAACAATCACGCACACACACACACACACACAAAAAAAAACCCACACACACACACCAACCAAAAACTTGGTGGAACAAAAACCGAACACCCCCCAAACCCGTTGTTTTGTATGCTTTCCGGAGGTATTCCAGCGACCCCAGGCTCCAGGGTGGAACGCACAAGACACAACACCCAACTCGAGGGTTTGTTATATATTTGTTATGGAAAATTCGGGGGTCCGCATTTAAACATTATCCCGGCAAAGGACCCAACCATATGCAGTCGTGAGCAACGCAATCGTTAGTATCGTCTTCGGTGGAGCTCCTGATGGGGCGCGGAACGTGTGAGGGGTGCGCAAATCTGGGCGCGGTTGTGTCATGCGAGCGCAGCCACTGGAGCCTTCGTTGGAGCTCCCCATGGGGCCACGGAGCGTGTGAGGGGTGTGCCGACATGGGCGCGGTGGTGCCATGCGGGCGCAGCGACTGGGGCCTTCGGTGGAGCTCCGTGTGGGCCCACAAAACGTGTGAGGGGTGTGCCCAAATGGGTGCGGTGGGCGCGTGCGAGCGCAGCCACTGGGACCTTCGCTGGAGCCCCGTATGGGGCCACGAAACGTGTAAGGGGTGTGCCCAAATGGGTGCGGTGGGCGCGTGCGAGCGCAGCCACTGGGGCCTTCGGTGTAGCTCCCTACGGGGCCACGAAACGTGTGAGGGGTGCGCCTATATGGGCGCGATGGTGTCATGCGAGCGCAGCCGCTGGAACCTTCAGTGGAGCCCCGTATGGGGCCACGAAACGTGTGAGGGGTGTGCCGAAATTGGTGCGGTGGTGTCATGCGAGCGCAACCACTGGGGCCTTCGGTGGAGCTCCATATGGGGCCACGAAACGTGTGAGGGGCGTGCCAAAGTGAGGGAGGGGTGTGCTGGAACTCTGCGTCTTGTCGGAACCGACGTGCAGTGGCCCTTATAGTGGGCCGGCTCGGACCCGGCCTGTAGCCGGGTGGAGGGTGGTGTGGCGGGCCCGATCCCTTGTCAGGCCCTTCCGAAGATTTGTTGGGCCCAGGCCGACCCGCTCCTTGGCAAGTCAGCCCGAGCCCCGCAGGGGCTCTCCTGCATGGGGCAGCCCTCTGGGGCTCCCCACGCGAGTCGCAGGTCAAGGCCCCTAGAGGCCCACGGTCTACGGCGCTCTTGCCGTATCCGCTGGGCCCTGGCCTTATTCTCGGCAATCCTGCGCCGCTGGGTGTCGGTAAGAGAGGGGCGAGGAGGGAGAGGCGGAGGCGGAGGCGGAGTCGGGGACCGGAGGAGGGGAGAGAGACCGATCACCTCAGCGGCGTAGGCCTCCTCCTCAGTGGGGCCCTGGCTGTCCTGAGGATCCTGGGAGGGGCCTGGGGGGTCCTGGCCAGGCGGGCCCGGGGCCTCAAAGCGGCCCTTCTCCGGGTCAGGCCTGCTGCGGCCCTTTCCCTTCGCAAAATCAGGGGCCCACTCCCTGGCCCCGTCCTCCGACGTAGGGATCTCTGAGACATAAAAGTCCGCCAGGCCCTGCACAAGGAGGTGGTGAGACTGGGATTCATCCCTGGGCGCGTCCGGGAGCGCAGCATCGAGAGCCGATTCGAGCGTCTCCAGAATACTCTCGGCGATGCTGCGGCAGAGGCCCGGGGGGTAGACCTTCTTCCGCGCGGTCCGGAAGGCCCTGGACCCTACCTCGCGCCCTAGGAGAGTGGCGTGGGCAGCTCGCCCGTGGGAGCATTTTCCTCCCCCAGGCGTCGCAGTCAGGCGACTGTGCAGCCCCGCCATGCGGAGCCCGAAAATTCTGGTCGGGGCCCTGCTCAGTTGTCCGTGCTCACACTGGTCGAAGTCCGTGGTCGTGGTGCACGGCGCCGACAGCAGCGCGAGCCACGGCTCCCATGTCCACGATGTGACGGCCGCCAGCCGCCAGCTGCACGGGATGGGGTGCTCCGACCACCCTGCCGTGCCTGCCACCAGGTGCGCCGCAAGGAGGAGCACCATGGACTGCATCAGGGCACTCCCCACGGCCAGCTGGATCCTCTGCCGTGGTGCAGCGTGCGCCACTCCCCAGAACTGGTCGTGGGACCTGAGCGGCGGTGGGCCTGGCTGCTCTGCCCATCTCGCCGCACTCCATGTCTCACATGGCGGTCCTCCTCCCGTCATCACGATCTGCCTCTTCAGGATCCCCTCGTGGAAAACCATCAGGCTGTCCTGTCGCATGAGGTCGCAGCGCTGAGCGTCGATCGCCACGTCGATGCTGAGGACCATGATGTGCACCTTCTCCGACATCAATTCGAAGTTCGGCGCTGGCTCGAACACATGTTGAATGTCCTGCTTGCGCCTGTGCCCGCAGAATAGGTTGAGTACGTAGATCTCTGCCCTTTGTATCCTCCACGGTATCTTCACCTCCGTGGTAATCCCGTTGTACTTGTCGGTGCGGAACTGGTTCAGGTCGTACCGTACGTCGTGCTGAACTTCCGTCTTCTCCTGGGGTCTTTCTTCTGAGCCCTCCTGAATCGTGGTCCTGGCAGCGTCATCGAGCACGTAGTCTGCCTCGAGCAGGACCTTCTTTGCATCTTCTTGGCTGAGGGATACCACGTCTGGCAAGGGCCCCGCTGCCTTGATCGCGGGTATGTTCACTCTCTTCCTCAGCAGTCCTCGTGGGAGCTCGTTGCGCAACTCGCTCTCCTCACTGCCAGGCGCCTCTCCCGCGTCAATGGTCGCGACGAGGCAGGCAGGCGATGCAATCGCCAGGTGCTCGGTGAGGTGGTGGGTCTGGTCGAACATCGTCAGGCAACCTTGGCACTGCGTTGCTGAACCCGTCCAGGTACGTGCTAGCCTGACCATGGTCCAGTGCTGCTGTGAGATGTGGACTCTGAGCCCTCTCTGTCGCCTGAACGTCCTCTGGCACCACGGGCATGTCCATTGTCTCGTCGACGCTGTGTCTGGCTCGCCTGCCTGCGGGGGCCCGAAAGGGCTGCCTTCCCTTGTGGAATACGGCACTCCCGCTGGCTGCACTATGGCGAAGAAGCGCTTCTCTGCTATGCGCGCCGCGTGACCTCTGCTCAGCTGTGCTGCCGCCGCCTTGAGCGTGTCGTTGAGCCTGTACTTCCACGAGGAGTGCGAGCGTATGATCATCATCTCCCAAGGCCTCAGCTCATCACTGGGATCCGGGAGGTCGTGCAGGTCCGCCGAGTAGCCTTGCAGCCAGCGGAGGTCCCCCATTAGCATCTGCGGCCAGGACTGCCTCTTGGCATGCTGGGGCCGCAGGAGGAGCTGGGCCATCGTCGCGAAAGCGAGGGGTGGTCCTGCTTGCAGTAGTTCGCCGAAAAGCCTTAGCCTCGCTACTCTCAGCAGGTCCTCCGGCCGAGCCCTTCCCACCTTGGCGAGCAGTGCCTCATCTTCCGCCTCTGGGTAGGCGTCGAGGTCCAGCTCACCGTCCTCCTTGGTGGCGAACTGTTTCCCTGCCGCCGCCCTGTAGACTGCCATGGCCATGGCGTGGTGATACTTGGCCTCCGCCCTCGTGAGTCCTGGCCAGCTGCCTTGTGAGAAGCACCTCGACGAGCATACCAGGGCGTCAGCGAATGCCATCTTTGTAGGCAGGTCCAGCTGGTGGCTGCGGAAGACCTTCTCTCTCAGCTTCCTGAGAGCGGCTGTAGTGGTGGCTGCGCGGCGGTAGAGCTCTGGGTACACCGCGCCGTGGTCGTCGATGACCGTCCCCAGCGCCACGTGGTTGTGCACTGCGTGGGTGACGGCTCCCTCGTAGTGCTTCGACCTGAGCTTGACCCTTCCATGGCACTCATGCCATAGGGTCCTCCTCGCTCCCTTCGCCCCTTGACCTGCGAAGGCAAAGAGTACCTCCGATTTGCCAGGGTCAAGGTTGAGGACGAGGCCGAACTCCGCGAAAGTGTCCAGGACGATGCCCGCGATGACTGCCACCGCATCCATCGCCTCCTCAGCCTTGCCGATGAAGAAGAATGTGCCGTCGTCCGCAAAGGCCACGCTGTGGCCTGGTATCTTCTCGAAGTCGAGGTCGCTGTCGAGCTGCTGCGCCAGCGAGCGTACGTTGGCACCTGTGACAAAGATGCCGTAGCCCTCCTCCTCGATCCTCGCCTCTGAGATCCTGATGGCCTCCGCCATGGCGATCTCGTAGATCTGGTCGGCGAGGGGTTGGCCTGGGATCGAGGACTTGGTACCCAGGGCAACGTGGTCTGAGCTCTCGCAGACGAACCATGAGGCCGTGTACTGATCCTCGACCAATGCCTTCAGATGCTCACTGGCCTCCGTGCGGTGGAGCAGCGGCATCTCCTCCTCCAGCTTCTTCTTCAGGATCTCCAGGGCCGTGGGCGGGGCGGCCGTGGACTCGGCGATCGCGTCCTTGTCTGCCTTGGCCATGGGCGCGCGCAGCACCAGCTCCCTGACCATGGAGTAGAATGCGTTCTTGACGTCCATGAAGATTGCCGCGAAGGACAGCATGTTGGCGGACGCCGCTGACTGCAGCATCCTGGTGACCACAGACGCATGCTGAGTGCCTCTGCGCCTGACGCCTCCAAATTGGCGGTCTCCAACGGCTTGTGGCAGGTACTCCGCCACCTTTGACCTGTAGAAGTGCCTCACCCTTTTGCCCACCATGGCCGTGACCGCGAAGCACCTGTGGTTGCCGCACTCTTCGGCCTGCTTTTTCTTGTGGTGGTGTCTGTAGAAGCCTCCCTTCCATTGTACCGGCTCCACTCCTGCGCAGGCAAACTTGGTTGCCAGTGGGCGGTAAGCCGCCGCCAGTGTCTTCGGCTGTGTGCGGAAGAGCTCCCCCATCAGGCCGTCGACCCCTGGCGCTGAGCCCTTTGTGATCTTCATCGCGCGCTCCATGTCCGCCAACGTCGGGGCGCAGCTGGGGTCGAGTACGTCTGGCGTCAGGCTTCCCTTCTCAAACTGCGCCTGCATGAGCTTGTGGAGGTCCACGATCGGCACGTCCGCCGCGAAATCTACCAGGCTGAAGTGCTGGAGCCACCTGTTCCCCATCTGGGCCTGCGACGTGGCGCACGTGCCGTCGAGGAGCTTGACCGACGGGAGACACTTGTCCATTCCCCTCAGCCGTGCAAACGCTACGTCCGTTTGCCTCTTGTCCCATGCGTCGCGTATGTCTCCTGCAATGCGATGGTACTGATCTCGAGCATCTTGGCGGTGAGAGGCCAGGATATCTGCGCCTACCAGCTTCCAGCACCACTGGCTCAGAGCCTCAGTCTTGGTCTGGATTATGTTCGCCATCCAGTAGAGGGTCGGCAGCAGGATCTCCCAGTCGCCCCCCACCTCCTCTAAGGCCTTGATGAGCGTCTGGGTCGGGCTGACCGCCATGCGCTCGTGGAACAGGTGTCCGTCGGGCCTCTGTAGCTTGGGCTGCAGGCTGTAGGTGCCTCTCTTGCTGGACTGCTTGTTTTGATCCGGCGACGTGGCGACGCGTGAGGCAGCACTCGGCTCGAGGAGCACCGAGGCTGCCGGTTCTGACCTTGGCAAAGCGTGGCCATTCGAGGCATCCGGCGAACTAGTGGCGACGTCTTGGGACGCTCTCGGCTCGAGGAGCACCGAGGCGTCCCGCTCTGACTTCGGCAAAACATGGCTGCCTTCATCAGCTTCACCTCGCCACTGGTCAGCACCTGCGCCTGCTGGTGGGTCTGCTACAAGCCTGCGACGTCGCCTTGCGCCTTGAGGCGGAGCCCGCCTTCCAAGTACTCCACGAAGCTCGGCGCGCATGTTGTCCAGGGTGCGCCAATGCTCCGCCACCAGCCTGTCCCTGCTGTCATGCTCGCCCTGGCGATCCTGCCACCAGATCCAGTTGATAATGCCGGCCCTGCGGTCCACTGTGTTGCTCCACGCGGCCTCGCAGATATCCTCTGCGATGCGGTCGATGTGCTTGGCCTCGCCGTCCCTGATGTCCTGGGCGGCACGCAACCTCACAGGATGCCGCCGAAGTAGACGTTTGACGACAGGTACACACCACAGCTTCCAAGATCTGTGGCTGCCCTCCGCCTCCGCAAGGTCGTCGACCCAGTAGGTGGAGCGCTCCTCCATGTGCTCCCTTAAGTCTTCCTCCTCGTCAATAGCGTCCTCCCACGGCGGGTCGCACATGTCCGCAGGCTGCTGAGCTTCGCCTTGCTGTACTGCGGGTGCTTGGCTGCTTCTGGTGTTGGTCCGTCTCAGGTTGTCCGATGCTTCCCCGACGGCTTGACTTAACAAGAGCTCGTCGTGATTGGGTTGCAGCATGCCTTCACCCTGGCCCAAAACCATCTGCCGCCAGCGTGTCCCGCGTAGTCCTCGACGTGAGGGCCTCGGGGCCTGTCTGGCTCCTCCAGGTCGCTGTTGTCCTCGCAGTCGTCCCACGGGAGCGGCGGGTCGATGGCTGCGCTGCAAGTAGGCGTTGGCCTTCGTGCCCATGCGGCAGTACCCTGGACGTCCCCTGCTTCAGCTGGGATGTCGAAGTCGGGCACCTCGTTGAAGGACACGCGCTTCGAGGTGTGGCCCTGGGGGTACTGCGTCGCTCTTCTTCCTTGCTTCTTTATCTTTGCAGGGTGCTGCTGGCCCATGACCATGACCGAGAAGTCCTGCACCTGGCGGTAGTCCTGCAGCGCCGTGCGGCATGGTTCCATGATGACCTTGTCACACGTGACCCTGCGTCTTGCCGATGCCTGCCATTGTGCTGTCCTCAGGTTGTGCCACATCCCCTGGCCGCTGCAGTTGGCCCACGCCGCCATCGTGACCACCAGCATGATGTGACCCAGGCGGTTCCTGGCCCTCCTTGTGGTCCTTAGGAGCAGTGCCCTGACATGGCAGAGGTCCTGCGTGGCTGGCGACTCCCATGTCGGCTTCGGCGCCTTGGGCTCCAGCGGAAAGGCTTCCTCTGCCGCCTTCAAGACCTGGCTGTCGAGGTAATCCGCGTGATCGTTGGGGTGGACGTTCTCTGCCGGGTGCTGCACTTGCCCCATCAGCTCGTCGAACCTCGCTTGGCAAGAGAACGTGGTGAGCTTGGTCTTGTCCACCTTGGGGCGCTGCCACCTGGGCGGTCTTTCCCCATCTTGGCCCTGCGGGAGCTGCACCTCCAGGTCCACCACTGCGTGGTCCTTGTGGGAGACCGCAAGCTCGATGTTGTCGTTGACCCCTTGTTCGCCCACATGCTGTAGCAGCTCCTGTGGTACCGCGATGTAATCTATGCGCTTGCCGTCCTCAGCGGACCTGGCCCTCGATGGAGTCCACGTGGCGTAGACATTGTTCCTGGATTGGGCCAGCGTGGAAGGCAGGCAGGAGTCTGTGCGCTTGACGTACTTGCGGAGGCAAGCCCCTGGGAGGTTCTCCTTCTGCGCTCCGTACTCCCCGATGCCGACCGTGGGGACCGATCCCACCTGGGCGTTGGCGTCGACCAGGGAGAAGAGCCACGGGCTGGGGTCGGGCCTCTTGTCGACGATCCTTTGGGTGTGCTCCCACCAGTCCCTGATCTCCCCTGGGGGCCTGTGGCCGCGCGGGGCATGCCCGACCAGGATGTCGCAGTTGAGGAAGGGGGCCCTGATGCACACCAGCAAGCGGGTCGGCCCCTTGTGCACGATCGCCACATGCTGCTCCTGCAGGGCGGGGCCGTCCTCGCCAAGCCGGCCCACCGTGTTGATCCACAGCGAGACCCCGAAGCGTCCTCTTTCTTCGGCAGCAGTGTGGAGCACCATGTAGTGGCCCACTCTCACGACGGACTCGGCAGGGACCCTGGTCTCGAGCGTGCCGACCAGGTGGTAGCCCGCGTCCCCGAACTGCTGCGCTAGGGACTGCATCCTACCTGGGATGAGGACACCTGTGAAGGCTTTCCCCTTGTTCACCCTGGACTTCCTGGGATCGAGCGTCAGGGCACTGGCCACTGCTAGCCGTAGCTTCCGTGGCTTGCTGCGTTGCTCCTCCCCCCTCCTTTTGCCTCGGCCCTCGCCCTGAGAGGCGATGTCTCCCTGGGACAGGTGCTTCAGGAGAAAGCTCTGGAGGCCTTGGGACGGGGCCTCGAGGACAGGGACGGGGAGGCCTGGGAGCGGGTACTGGAGTCTCTCGGCCTGAGGGGCAACACTGAGCCACAGCCAGGGCGCCTGCGGCAGCACCTGCTCCATGCGCTCCCAGAGGTCGAAGCCGTTGGGCCACGCGATGAGGCCGCCTCTGGCCAGCGTGGCGACGGTGTCGGCGAGCTCGTTCCACGGGTCCGCCATGTGGCCGCCGACGTGCGACCAGAGGACGTCCTCGGCGCTGTGTCTCAGCACCTTGACGATGCTGTCCAGGAAGCTGGCGTACGGCGCGTAGTGCTCCAGCGCGGCACCTCCTCTCCCTATGTCCACCACGTAGTTGTTGTCGGTGTAGAAGCTGATCACTGGCAGCTGCGCGTGCTTGCCCGTCTCGCCCACAGCCACCTGGAGCTGCAGGAGCCAGAAGATCGCGGCAATCATCGCACATATCTCTGCGGCACCTGACGGCTGGCTGAACTGTTCCCCCAGCGTCGGCATCGCATCGCCCATCGTGCCGATGAGCACGAACTCGTCGTCGTGCGTGTAGCCCAGCACGACGAATGCCCAGGCCGGCGGCCCAGGGAGATGACCGTGCGTGCTGCCGCCCGAGCCATCCGTGTATATGAGTAGCGTCTCGAACAGGCTTGGATCAAAATCGCCCTGCAGACGCGAGCACTTGGACAGTACTCCCTTGGTGGAGCTGTGAAGGTATTGCTCTCCATACTCGACGAAGCCCTTGTCGATGGAGATTGGCCATGCTGCCCTCAGCACTGCCAAGTCGGCTGCTGTGTCTGGAATTGGCGTGTCAACACCACTCCTTGGCAGCGCCTCTGAAAATGAAGTCGTTGTGGCGGCTCTGTCTACCGGGCCACGCCCCCCTGTCGCTTCCGTCGCCGCTGAAGACGGCAGCGGGGGCTGGCCCGGGTAAACTAGCCCAACGGCCGCCCGTTGGCGTCCAGCCGCTGCCCCACTCTGACGTCGCTCATGGCGTTCTCGTCGGCGGCGGACGGCGCCCTGGCACTGCTGCAGCTCCTGCAGTGGGGAGCGGGCTGCCGCCACCTCGACCACAACTGGGTCGCCATTCTCGTCCTTCATGACCTTGACGGCTCCCTCTGCGCTGTCCGTGGCAGCTCCTCCAGACGATAGGGCCAGCCTCCTCTGGCCTGGCGGCGGCGGCTCCGCAAACGCCTTGGCTGGGGACTTGGCTGCCTTGCCTGCGCTCGCGCTCTTCTGGCTGGTGGGCAGCCTCCCTCCACCTGGAACGGGGATATCCTCCGCTCCTGCGGCCTGCGATGGCTGGCCTTGGAGGGGGCGCCCATTGAGCGCTGCGAGGATCTGCCCCAGCGTGTCCTGCATGGACCCCATCTGTGTCTCCAGCTTCGCCACGCGGTTCTGATCTTGAGCCGTGCCTGTGTGTGACCATGCTGGCCTTACTGGCATCTGCTGCTGCCCTGACGAGCCTCCTCCATAGCCGTCGTCGTCCGCGTCCTCGATCTCCTCGTCGCTGTCGTCCGGCACCGCCGCGTCACTGGCGAACTTGTGCGCGGCTGGCTCCGCAGCGGCGTGGGCTCCTCCCTGCGGCGGGTAGGCGCACCAGTGCTCCAGCTGCGCCATCTGCGCCATGAACTCCTGCGCGTGCTGGTACTCCTTCTGGGCCTTGACCGCCTCCGCCTTGCACGCCTCCGCCGCCAGCTCCGCGGCAAACTGGGCGTCCTTGGCGGCCGACAGCGCTTTCTTGGCCTTGTTGACGAACTGCTCCTGCTTCTCCATGCGCGTGGTCGGGTCTTTAGCGAGGATGACCTGGCAGTGGAGCGCAGCATACTCGTTCTCCACCTGCTTGAGGCGCTGCGGGGAGACCTGCTCCGGGGGCATGCTGCGGATCGCCCTCGCCGCCTCCGCCGCCGCCACCATCGCCTTGCGCAAGGACTCCCTGTGGCGCTTGAGTCCTGCGGCAATCGGCGGGGCGGAGAGCCAGCTGGGGTGGTCCTGCGCCTGGTTAGGCAGCATGGGCAGGATGCCGATGTTGCCCGAGGTCGCTGGCCCTCTTGCATCTGCCTCCCCTTGGTCTCCTGCAGCAGCTCCTCGCCCGTGTCCTCCTCTGTCTGCCGATGCAGAGCGCTTCCTCCAGGGGGGCTTGGCCTTTTCCTTCTGGCCACCACCTCCTCCTCCTTTGGGCGCCCCGCAGCCTCTGCATGTCGTTCTCGACGCGAAGTTGTCCTTCACGAAGGAGCAGCGCCAGGTTGCTGTATGGCCTGTCGAACGTGACGATGCACGGTCTCCCAGCGCCATCCTGCCGCTGCTGTGGTGCTTGTCCAGTAGGCCTGCCGCCGCACCAAGCCGCAGGAACACTCGTGCGTTGGCACGCTCCTTGCGGCGGCGGCGGTGCCAGGCCGGATCCAGATCGGGGCCGCGCGGCGTGGCGGCGCCCGTGGTCGCGCGACCGCGGAGGAGGAGGAGGAGGAGAATGGGGGGGCAGCATAGTGCCGCAGACCAAACTTAGACCTCGCCATCCTTGGGTGGCTGCGAATTGCGAAGCTTTTTCTGGGTGGCTGCGAATTGCGAAGCTGTTGCCTCCTTCGAGGGCTGCTTGGGGGGCCTGCATAGCGATCTCCGAAACTGTCACCATTTTCTAGGGCTGCTGATGGGTCCAGCGGAGTGAGGCATCGCACAGATCTGAGCGAGACCTCGCCGTCCCTGGGGGGCTGCGATTTGACAAACTGTCGCCACTTTCAAGGGATTCTGGCAGGTCCAGCGGAATGAGGCACCGCGCAGATCTGAGCGGGACCTCGCCGTCCTTGGGGGGCTGCGATTTGCGAAACCGTCGCTACTTTCGAAGGCTGGTGGCGGGGCCAGCGGAGTGAGGCACCACGCAGATCTGAGCGGGATCTTGCAATCTCTGAGGGGCTGCGAGCCTCACGAATGCCGCTCGCAGAAGTATATGCGCCCATGTCACGTCATCACCTCCGTATTACGTCTCCCAAGCTACCCATGCCCCTCATTGCGCAGGGGTCGGGTACGGCTCCTTGATATTCTTCTGGCATTTACCCCCTGGAGCCTGGAGTGGCCAGAAAAGCTTCCAACAAACTCACGGACACAAAACCCGCAATGGGAGGATATTCGGATAAGATTCGGGAGCTCGGGAGGATATATTAGGAATCAAACATAGTGCTCCTTTCAATTGTGGACCCCCAGACTCTTTGAAAACCAACCGGCAAAAATTGGCGCTTTGGGGGAGTAGGAGGTTGTCCTCCCTGGAACCTGGGGTGGCTGGAGAAGCCCCGAAGAAACCCAGAACGATTCTGAGTTGGGGGGTTTTCGGAAGGGGTTCGGAAGGGTTTTGGGGGTTTTCAGAAATCGTGTTGTTCGTTATTGTGGGGCCCCAGAGCCCTTCGAAAACATGTGACAAACCTCCGAGTTGGGTCTTTTGGGGGAGGGCTTCCCCTGGGGAAAAACTCAAGGAAAAAAACAAAATAAAACACAACAAACAAATGCATAAACAAAAACACCTGAATCACCCAAGAAAACAAAAGCAGAAAGCTCCCCAATGGAGGGCTCCCGGTGGGGATTATCCCGAATTGAGGTTGGCAGGGTCTTTCCCGATCGTTCCCGGGACCCCCCGAAAAACATCAGAAAAAATGCGAGGGGGTGTGTTTTGTTGTTTGTAAGATGTATGTTGTCCTGTTGTTTTTTTGTATTGTTCCTTACCTAGGCTCTGCCTAGAGGGTTCTTACTCTCTTAGCTTAAAGGGGCCGGGCAGTGCAAAGCGCCCCGGGCGGTTCCCCCAGTCCCCGCCCCGCGGTTCCCCCAGTCCCCTGGGAGCTTTAGCTTTAGCTTTAGCTTTAGCTTAGCTTTAGCTTAGCTTTAGCTTAGCTTTAGCTTAACTTTAGCTTAGCCTTAGCTTAGCTTTAGCTTATCTTTAGCTTTAGCTTAGCTTTAGCTTAGCTTTAGCTTAGCTTTAGCTTAGAATTAGCTTAGCTTTAGCTGGCTTTAGCTTAGCTTAGCTTCAGCTTAGCGTTAGCTTAGCGTTAGCTTAGCTTTAGCTTAGCTTTAGCTTAGCTTCAGCTTAGTGTTAGCTTTAGCTTTAGCTGTAGCTTAGCTTTAGCTTAGCTTTAGCTTAGCTGTAGCTCAGCTGTAGCTTAGCTTTATCTTAGCTTTAGCTTAGCTTTAGCTTAGCTTTAGCTTAGCTTTAGCTTAGCTGTAGCTTAGCTGTAGCTTAGTTGTAGCTTAGCTTTAGCTTAGCTTTACTGATACTACTAATGCTGCTTTCCTAGGGGCTCCAACTCCTAGGCAGGGTCGCACTGGGATAATTTTAGGTGTTTTCAGAAATGATGTTGTTTCTGAGCGTGGGGCCCTGGACCCCTCCCCCCCAAAATCCCCCAAGCGTCACCCCTGCGCCCCCTTGGGTTCCGGGGGTGGGGGGGAAATTATCGAAGAAAAATCATATTGTTTTGTTTTCCAGCGATTTCTCCCAAACTGGTTTCAAAAATCGCCCACTCATCGCCGACATTGGCTTGCTAGCCCATCCCGCCCAGGAGCGTGCGGTTTCGCCCTGGGGGGCCCATCGCCGAGCGCGTCGCCCCCCCTTGCCGCTCCCCCCGTGCCGTTCCCCCCTGCGGTTCCCCTTGAGAGCCGCCCCCCAGGAGCCGCGCCCTCCCCCCCCCCCCCCTGGAGCCGCGTCCGCCCCCCTCCCCCCCCCCGCCAGCCGCACACGTAGTAGGCCCCGCCGCCCGGGCAGGAGCGGCTCGACGGCAGGGACGAGCGCGGGCGCCCCCGGAGCCCCCGCGCCGGGAAGGGGGGTCGTCAAGGGGGAGCAAGGAGCAAGGAGCAAGGAGGAGGAGGAGGAGGAGGACAACGACGACTAGGGAAGCAAGGGAGGAGGGGCATTTGACATTGCTCCGTTTCTGCAGCCTCCTGCGCGCCAGTGCCGGGTTCGCCCCGACGTCTTGGCCAGACGGGCGCTCCAGGGCTGGTTCCGAGGAGAGGCCCAGGCCTCCGGGCCTCGCGAAAGAATCCAGCTGCGCTGTCGCGCAAATCCGCCATTTGGGGCCATACAGCAGGCACATGAAGTAGGCACATACAGTAGGCTACACGGTAAGCTCCCTGGACACTTCCATAGTTGTTTCGCTGGCCCTCCTTGTGCGTCGAGGCACTTTTTTGGCCCAAAGGGGCTTCGTTCCTGATTTGGCGTTCCTTCTGGCGCAAGGGGCCCGTCGGACATGAAGCCAGCCTAGCAGCAGGTGCCCCCACGAAGGCTTCCTATCCCTGGAAGGCCCCATGCATCCGCAGAAGTCCTGGGGCCGCTTGGCGACGTTCAGAGTGGACGGCAGATGTGCCCCCCCCCACACACAGACGCACACACACACACACATACACACACACGCACACACACACAGACACGCACACGCGCACGCATGCACGCACGCACGCACGCACGCACGCACACACCCGTACACATACACATACACATACACATACACATGCACATGCACATACACATACACATACTCATACACATACACATACACGTACACGTGCACGTGCACGTGCACGTACACGTACACGTACACATACACACACGTACACATGCGCATACACATACACGTGCACGTACACGTACACGTACACATACACATACGCACATACGCATACACACATTCATGCTCATACTCATACGCATACACATACACATACATACATACGTACATACATACATCCATACATACGTACGTACGTACAGACATACATACGTACACACAAACATACATACATTCCTACCTACATACCTACCTACCTACCTACCTACCTACCTACCTACATACATACATACATACATACATACATGCAGACATACATGCATTCACACATGTTTACATACACGCATACATGCATACATACATGCATACATGCATACATGCATACAGGCATACATACATACATGCATGAATGCATACATGCACACACACACGTGTAGCCAGTTTGGCTCACGCCTGCCTTGGGCGCCTGGCAGGAGGTGTGTGTGTGTGTGGGCAGGATGTGTGTGTGTGTTGTGCGCGTCTCTCCCAAGCCTCGTCATCTCGGCGGGCGCAGAGAGCGGCTCTCTCATTTCCTTGCCTCCGTGTCGCGGCCCTGGATGGAGGCGGCGTGCGACGACAGAGAGGTTGGGCTCGGGGGGCTGCCCGATGTGTGGCGGCCCAGCATGCGCCGCGCCCAACAGGAGATCTCCGTGGGCACGACGGCGGCGCGGAGAGCGGCCCGCCGCAGGCGTCAGCAGGCCTGTGAGGCCGCGCTGTGCAGCCTGGTGGCGGAGGCCGCCTTGCCTGGGTCGTGGCAGGACCGTGAGTGGGCCGCCAGACCCGCCTTGCGGCTGGCAGCGGCGGGCGCGCGCGTGCCAGGCAGCGCCTGGCGTCGCAGAAATGCGGCCTGGCATGCTGCCGTGGCGCCAGCGGCAGGCGTTGTCCAGGCCTGCGACGCCGCCATCCCGGCGGCAGTGAGCGGCCCCAGGCTGGGAGCCCCTGCCCCATCCACCCCTCCGACAGCGCCGCGGCAGGTGGCGGCCACCACGCCCACCAAGCTGCGGAAGGAGGCGCCGCGATGGCCCGAGGGCTGGCTGGCGCAGGACAGTACGGGGAAGGGGCAGGGCGAAGGCGACGAAGAGGAGGAGGGCATGAAGGAGGCCTCCGAGTCGACAGACAAGGACTCCGTGTTTGCGGACCCCGCCCTAGTGAAGGAGGAGGCCGTTCGGCATGGAGGCGAACGCGTTCGAGGAGCATTTCTCCCGCGTGGTGGTGGCGATGGCGCCCTCGAGGACGAGGCGCACACTCCCAGAGACGTGAGGGGCGACATCGAAGAGAGCGTCGACGAGACGGAGGGCGACCTCATGCCTGCCGCCTGGACTGCCATGGCGGCCGCTAGGGCGCTGAGGCGGGGATCGGCCCAGCCCTTCGTGCGGCGCCGTGCGGAGCTGGTCAAGGAGGCCATGGCGACCACGCAGCGGCTTCGCACGCTCTTCTGCGCCTGGTGGGAGGTCTGGCCGTACGTCCGCGACGACGTGCACCCGGCCGTGCCCTGGGCGCAGTGCGGTTTCGGCGACGACTTCGACGGCTCCTTCGGCGTGGGCGAGGTGCGGCGGCCCTTCGAGCCGCAGGACGCGCGCCCGCCGCCGCCGCCGCCGCCGCCGCCTCCTCCCTCAGGCTCCGCCCGTGGCAGTGGCCGCCGCGAGTTCACGGCAGCCGAGTGGCAGGTGTTGCACGAGTTGGAGGAGAGCTTCCGCAGGGAGCTCCGCGGAAACCACCAGTACGATGACACATGGAGACAACAGCAGAGTGCCAGCTGCGTGGATGGCCTCATGGTCGTCGGGGCAGCAAGAGTGCCAGCTGCGCAGATGGCTTCGCAATCGATTGTCTGAGCCTTGCCTGCTTTCGCCGTCGTTGTTAGCAGTCGGCGCCGTGCTAGGGGTCGCGTTACGCTTCCGAGGGGCTGTGCGAGGTTCTGGTTTTCTTTCCCCCATCGGGGTCTGGGGCTAAAGGGGCCCGCCCATGGGGCCTGGGGCTGGATGAGGCCGCGGAAGGCCCTTGATCCTCGGGGTGTTTGGGGGGGGCGCAGCCTCAGCACGGCAGCTCGGTGGAGGCAGGCTGTGCCCCATAGTCGGCTCGGCAGGCGGCCGCTCGAGAGCCCTAGGGAGGTTCGGCAGACGGCAAGCTCAAGAGCCCTGCGCCGCCCACGGCTGCGGCGAGGCGCGGACGCCCCGCAGCGACAAGGCGCCGGAAAACTCCGAAACACACACGCACACACACACACACACACACGCGCACACACACACACTCTCTTTTTTTTTTCTCTCTCTCTCTCTCTCTCTCTCTCTCTCTCTCTCTCTTACGCAGACACACAAATTTACACTCACACTCACAGCCACGTTCGCATTCACATCCACATCCGCAGTCATACTCACACTCACATTCATATTATCATTCACATTCACATGCACATTTACATTCACATTCACATTCACATGCACATGCACATTCACAGTCACATTCACATTTGCATTCACACGCACGCACACACACACGCGCGCGCTTACCATAGCAAGATCTCCTATCGCACGTGTGTGCTGTTGGGGTGATCACCAGGGTTGTAGCGAGGGCCCCCCACCGCGCCCTTCTGGTGCTATTTGATTGGACCGTGGGGCTAGGAAGGCAACTGAATCAGGGCCCGAAGGTGGGGGGGAGCGGCGATTCACGGCCGCTGTCGCACTCCAAAGAGGGGGGTCGGCTTTCAAAGCCTCCGAGCACCTCCCAGAATTTTGGCACACATCACGCGCCGCAGGCGCAGTGCCGGATCACCGGTTGATTCCCACGTATAAGGGGCTATTGCCGAGCCCCATGAGCCATCAAAAGTGAAGCTAGACGAACAACCAACCCGCCAGGGAAGGGGTCGAGAATTCGGCGACACATGTCGCGAACAAAAAGTCGACGCTGCATGCCTGGGAAGTTCCTAGACATCGACGTCTTAAACAAAAAAGCCAGGCTTGCTGACGCACCCTCACTGAGAGCTTTGGCCTCTGGATGTCCTCCTCGGCCCTGGGACTCACATAAGGCGGCCCCGCAGCCTGTGGTCCTTGCGAACCCTGGGCCTCACGAGCGGCGAACCTATCCGTATCCGCGCCCTCGCGGTCTGGATTCCCTGCGCGTTCCCGCGAAGACGCAGTCGCCCGGATGCGTCCCGCGTGGGGCATCCGCGACAAGAAGCGCCCCGTATCGGCGGGGTCGCGGCACAGGGGCCTGGCCCGCAAGGTCCGCGGATACGGGTATGTGTGCGCGTGTTCGCCCACGAGGGCCGGAAGGCTCCCGAGCCCCGCGTGCCTGGCGAGGCCAGGCCGTCGGAACCCCGTGACATCCGCGCGCCTCGGCATTGGCAGCGGCGGGCGTCGCTGCCCTGCCTCGGGCCCGGGGGGACCCCGCAGGAATCGGCCCGCCTCGGGCAGGTTGGTGGCCAGGCTGGTGCCGCCGAGATCTTCGCGCGCAATCGACCTCGCTGCGCGAAGTAGTCCTGCTGACCGCGTCGGACGTGTAGGGGCAAAGCGCACGACCTGGAGTGTTCGGCCGCGACGTGGCCGACCTCATTGGCGCTTGCTTCAACTGTTTCATCCTGCCTGCGGCTCATATCTGCATTGTAAAGAGGACGGCGAAGAACACGTGCACGTAACACCACGGCCCCATGTGTGGTTAGCCATTATTCAAGCGCTCTTCCCCACCCAAGGCCAAGGGAGCGCTCCAAGTGTACTCGGACGCGAACGTGACCAGTGCTGGCAGCAACCTCCGGACTGCGCAGGATCAGGTGCGACATTGTCGCATCCGTTCCACCTGTCTCAACAAGAGCCCAGTGCCAAGCCAGGGGGCCGCCCAAGGGAGGACCGGAGCGAGAGGCTGAGAGTCAATTCACCAATGTAGGCATGCAGAAGAGTCCAGAGGAGAAGCGCAGTAGTGACGAGGACGTGGAGGGATAAGTACGCTGCTCTCCAGCAGTGGCTCAGAGCGTATGGTTCAAATGGTACATACTGGACAGTTGCAAGAGGCGCAGGATTGTGGGCGTTGCAGGTACGCGCTTCCACTTCCATCCTCGTCCATGCCCTTCCTTCTGGCCATCGATTCACTGCCTTCGATGCTCCTCCCCTTCAATTGTCTCTTTCACTTGTAGGGTTGGCGTCGCGTGCTGCCCATGCCAGATCAATGCAGGTGAAGATAGACCCGACAGTTAACGTCGTGGCGTCGGGCTCTCGGGCCCACACTCGTTTTGTATCGGTTCGGAATGACATTGATTTGTGTAACCCACCACCCACTGGGCAATGACGCATGTGTGTCGTGCAAGAGGCTTGCTCCTGTTGGGGCAGACCATTCTACGTATGAGCCCGAAGTGCGGTGGTGGGTGAGATGTTTTGTTGCCGCAGACCGCTGCGTTGTTCACGATGTGACATGTGGATTTTTGTTCCAGATTCCACGCGTTCATGTTTGCACGAGTGGCTGCTCCGTCGCTCGAATCGAAGTCCCGCTGAGGTGTAGTGCCAAGCCGAGGCCTCCAGGCTGTTCATTTTTTGTCGGAGTTTCTCGGGGACGGCCAGAGACATCCCCCCGCAGGGCGATCGAACGTCGCCTCGTCAAATGGCGAACGCAGACCCAGTCACGGAAGTCACAGGTGACAAGCCGATATTTTTTTTTTGTTGCACGTCAGGTAGTCGCAGCAATGATAAGTGGATCACATGCGTTTCTTCTAATTGTTGATCTTTTATGTCTTGTTATGAGTTCAACTTACCTTATCCTAACACACTTGCTAATATCTTACATCGCAGTAAGTCATATGATGCTGTATCATAACAGCATGCATTATAGGATGTGTTATTCTAACGTAGTCTAGTGCCATGCCATATATACGCTGTCTTGCGATGCACTTAGGTCACATTACATTTTAGGTGTTATCAGATTATCGTATATCATATTATCTTAGCAGATCATGCGTTGCATTATCATATGTTATAGTCGCCTGCCTTGTCGTATCCTACCTTACCCTATCGGATTCTATTGTATGATTGTACAATTATGCATCATGCATGGAAGAAAACCACCCGGATGGTCCACCCACACACACACAGAGACACACAGACACACAGACACACACACACACACACAAACAAACACTATATATTTTTTCCAACGGTCCTCCCCGGC
Organism: Prorocentrum cordatum; assembly: GCA_963575745.1. Classification (NCBI taxonomy): domain Eukaryota; class Dinophyceae; order Prorocentrales; family Prorocentraceae; genus Prorocentrum; species Prorocentrum cordatum. The sequence goes on along the minus strand of CAUYUJ010016059.1, from coordinate 240,304 downwards.
CCCGGGGCACCTTTCGAACGGCCGCCCGCGCGCCGAATGATCGATTGAAACGCTTTTCGTGGTTTCCCGACGGCCCAAGACGATGACGGCTCCCAAACAGCCCCAAACAGGCCCCACAAGACTCCCAAGAGCGCCGCGACATGCAACAATCAACGCTGTTCCTAACGTGTTTGACAGATTTTGACGTTCTCGTCATTCCGGACATCCTGCATCCCACGACGGCCAAAGAGGCTTCCGATCTCCCCCCAAGACGGCCCAAGAGGTTGCCAAGACAGCCCCGAAACGGCCCAACAGAGCCCCCGGACGCCCAAGTTGGCTTCAAGACGGCGTGCAGCCCCACAGACGCCCAGGGGCGCGCCCAAGATAGCCCCACGGGGCACCCGATGGCCCAAGAGGCTCCCCTCCAAGACGGCCCCAGCTCCCCAGGACGGCCCAAGAGGGCCCCAGGACGGCCAAAGAGGGCCCACAGCCAGCCCAAAAGAGTCCCAAAAGGACGCCCAAGAGGCCCCCTGAGTTTCCGGAATGCTTCCAAAAGACTCCCAGGATGTTTCCCAAGGCTCCAAGAGGCCCCCGATTCACGATTCATCTCAGGGCTTCAAGAGGCCCCACAAACAAACGCCGCCAGGCCCCGAGAAGCACTACAAACGCCCCAGACTCACGATCCACGTCAGGGGTGTGCCGACATGGGCGAGGCGGCGGGATGCGAACCTTGGCTCTGGGGCCGTCCATGCAACTCCCTGTGGGGTACGATCCGTGCGAGAAGACAGTCGACATACGCAGGGGGACGTGACGTTACGCGAATCATCTGACTATGGCCGTACGTGAACTACATCCCTTTGAGACACGATCCGTGTGATGGATGTGCCGAGAGTGGCGGAACGACGACGTGCGATTTTTCACATTGGACCCGCAAGTGGAGCTCCTGGGGGGACGCTATGTGAACCCTGCCTTCCTACGGGGCCGTAGGATCATCTCTTGCACTTTTTCTCAGCTTTCCCACAGCCCATTTCTCCTCCTCCTCCTCCTCCTCCTCCTCTCCTCCTCCTCTTCCTTCTCCTCCTCCTCCAATTCCTCCTCCTCCTCCTCCGTCACCTCCTCCCCTTCCTCCTCCTCCTTCTCCTCCTCCTCCTCCTCCTTCACCTCCTCCTTCGCTTCGCTCGCGCTGTTTGCAATACTTCGGCAATGGTGCTCTCGCCCATCCTTGGCCGCATCCTGATCCAAGATTGGCGCAGCCACCCCAGCACTGATCACACTCTCCAATACGACCGGTACTGTCGCCTCAGAGCTGGCCACAGCCCTCATTGCAGATGATGTTGCCGGTCGCGCACAAGCCCCATTCATTGATGGGATTGGCGCTCTCGCCCGAGCGTTGGCCACACCCCTGTCTGGGGGAGTCATCCTGCCGTCTCCGCGCTGGCCAAATCCTTCATGGAACGCGGCACTCATTTAGCAGCGCCAGTTCCCACAGCCATCATGGGAGAATGGTTCTCCACCCAAGCGCCAGCCACATCAATTTCCAAGATTTGTGCTACTGCCCCAGCGCCGGCCGCATGCGTGTGTGAGAGGTTCTCTCGTTTGAGCCTCGGCTACATCCGTCTTTTGCGAGCGCCACCTCCGGCGCGAGACAGCTGGCGACCGCAGCTGCCGTCCCTTTGTGCTGGGCGAGTGCCGAACCTGGCGTTCGGTTTGGACGTAACGCGGCGTCGAGTTTGTTGCCAATCGGGGCTGCGCAAGGTTAGCCGCCCCAACGTCAGGTTCGGCAATGGGTCGTAGCACCACTGCGGCTACATCAATATGCCAACCGCAGAGTCAATCAGACATGTAGGTGCAAGGACCAAGATTAGAAGGCGAATCGCAGCGATATTTAAAATATTATATTATATTATCTTAGCTTATTTTATGATTGCCTCATATTATCCGATCTTCAATATGATATCATTGGATCCCCCCGCTCCTCCCCATCCTCCTCCTCCTCCTCCTCCTTCCCCTCCTCCTGCTCCTCCTCCTCCTCCTCCTCCTCCTCCTCCACCTCCTCCTCCTCCTCCTCCTTCTCCTCCTCCTTCCCCCTCCCTCTAACCAACGTGGGTTTGTTCCTAACCGTAATTTCGGGCTGAACATAATTAAGATCGACGGGTTTGCTCGTCAACTATCTGTGCGTGAGCCTGGTTCCCTGGACATCCCCCTGCTGTTCTCCCTGGACTTCGGCCAGGCCTTCCCGTCGCTCAACCTAGACTTTATGTTGCAGGTGCTTGCCTCTCTCCAGCTCCCTGACTTCTTCCTGGCGTTCGTGGGCTTTATGCATGCTGCGATAGAGGGCGTGGCGTCGGTTCGTGGGGTCCTCGTGACTCTGTTCTGGGTGCGAAGTGGCATTATTCAAGGGGATGGATTGTCGGGCTCGTTGTTCGCTCTTGCGACGTCTTCATTCTTATATGACCTGGCGGCCTCGATTGAGCTGCGGGCACGTGGCCTAGTGCGGGCCTGCGCTGATGATATTGGGGGAGCCCTGCGGGCAGTTTCAGATTTGTGCACTTTGTATCGGGTGATGATGCTGGCGGAGAAGTATGCGAATCTCTGCCTCAAAGTTGCGAGGTGTAAGTTAGTCCCGCTCTCTGCTCGGTTCTCCGATCGATTGGCCTCGGCGGTGAGTGGCGAGTTGAGCGTTCTTGTTCCTAGCTGGGCCGAGTTCGAGGTGTGTGACTCGTTACTGTACCTGGGGTTGTGGATGGGGCCTGGCGTCGACTCGTTTCGGTCGTGGTGTGATCCGTTGGCGAAGCTCCGTTTGCGGGTTCAAGCTATTGGTCGAGGCGCGACACCCACGAGCGTCTCAGCAATCCTCTACAACACGAGGGCCGTCGCCACACTCTCTTATGTCGCTCAGTTTTGTGCCATGCCGATCGAGGTGCTGAAGGTTGAACTCACCGTACTGGCACAAGCCTTTCGTGCTCCACTCGGCGCTTTCTCCCTGGCGGCTTGGACTCAGGTCGAGGCCTGGGGTGGGCCGCGTGTCGTTAGATGGGGTCACTTGGGCATGGCCACTCTTGCCCGCTCTGCCTTGGCCACGTTCCCGGACTATGCTATTGTGCTGAATCAGATGCGTGCGCATGTTCAGCTTAATGGCTCTTGGCGTACGCTATGTATGTTGGCTAGTGGACGTCCGTACCCTAACTTCTGGCGCTCGATCTCGTTCGCGGAGACGCTGGAGGAGGCTGAGTTTGCTCGGATGAGTGGCCCTCTCGCTGTGATGGCTGCCCCTGCAGTTGAGGCGGTGCGTGCGGAGCTTCTCGCTGTTGACGGCCGTCGTCCCCGTCCACAACGTGCTGCACATCGGGTCCTTCGCGCCGCAGCTCATGGTTCGTCGCCGCTGCATCGGCTCGTCACATCCAGATTGGTCAAGCTGCTGCCGCGGCACGAGCCGATGTTTTCTCTGGTGGACTGGGACCTGGTCATGTCCTTGCTCCGTCGCTGCCCGTGCTCCTGAGCGTGGGCGGCGCTTCGCACGTGGATGGATGCATGGATGGCTTCGGCGCGAATTCTTCACCCCCTTGGACACCGGCGGTGCGCATATGGCTGCGATGTTCGGGACTCTCTGGCGCACCATGCGAGGTGCAGGCCGATGCTGGCGGCCGTGCGCCGCGCTCTGGCTCGGCCGTTTCCTGCCCCTGTGTTGCGTCGGTGGGGGCTTTGGGCTCCCCGTATTGAAGATTATGCTTTCTTGGCTGCGGCTTATGCGATGTACAACCAGACGAAGCTGATTACGGACTGGCCACTGGGCGCGAACCAGTGCTACTCGTGTGCTCTCGCGGGTGTGAGATCAATGACGATGGCCTCCCCAGCTGTACTCTCTGACGCCGAGCGAATGCGCCTTGGCCGTCGTGACTGGCAGGGTGACGCATCACGCCGCTCCTCGTCTGTGGAGTCGTCTAGCTCTTCTTCCGCGAGTTCTACGGCGTCGGCGACATCGTGTGGGCCGAGATTGACTCCTGCTGGATCTTCCGACTCCGATACTGTCACTGCGCCGACTGCACGTGCCACGCCGCCGTCGAGTAGCGGTGATTTGTCTTCCGAGCAGGGTGAGATGTCTGATGGTCTGGTCATGATGGACCTCTGCCCCCAGGCTCCGCCGACGCCTGCCACGCTGATAGCGACTCCCGTGCGATCTTGCTCGCCTGACTCGAGTGGTTCGTCGGCAGATGAGGTAAGAACGCGAAGTCCTGGCAGTGGGTGCTCCTCGAACCCATCTGCTCAGGCATCTAGAGTGAATTGCGAGGAATGGTCTCGGACCCCTCTGGTCTCTGCTACGTGTGAAGTTAGAACGCCAAGTCCTGGCGGCGGGTGCTCCTCGAGCCCGTCGCTTCAGGCATCTAGAGTGAATTGCGAGGGGGGGTCTCTTTCGGCACACTGCGACATCCGTAGTGATCGCCCTGTGGGTGAGGCTGTCAGAACGCAAAGTCCTGGGCGTGGGTGCTCCTCGAGCCCACGGCCACAGGCTCGAGTATGTTGCGAGGAAGGAACTGCGTGCCCTGTGGCGTCTACTGTTGCGAGTTGGTCACGTAGTGGTTGGGTATGGGCGACGACTCCATTCCGCGATCATCGGGGACCCTGTGTGCTACTCCGCCGAACGCTGCGTCCTGGTGTGCCCCACAGATGGCGACTCCCTCACCTCGTTCAACGGCCTTGGCGAGTTCCTCGCCCACTGAGCGCCATGAAGCAGGCTGCCTGTCCCTGTTGCCTTTTCTCCCCCCGTCCATCGCTCTGCTGAGCTTGGCCCCTGCTGCTGCGTGCTCCTCCCCTGCCCCCCTCCTCGCCGCGCGGCCCTCGCAGCCGGCCCGTGCGTCACTCTCTGTCTGTCCTAGTTTTGTTTCTCCCCCGTCCTTTGGTCCTCCTCCTCCCGCTCCTGCCCCGCCGCCATCGAATCTGTCGCTCTTGCCCCCGTCTGCTGCTGCATGCGCCCCGCATGCTGAAACTACGGCTGCGCTGGACGTGGCCGTCAAGTCCGAGGTGCTGTCGGAGGCCATCGGAGCCCCGCCGCCGCCCGTTGCCCCGCCCGTGGGGGCGCTGGGCCAGAGGTAGGCAAGGACGGACCCACCCCCCTACGCTGGTCTCCTCCCCCCTCCCTCTTCTGCTCTTTCCCCCCTCCCTCTTTCCCTCCCTAACTCCTGCATTATCCCCCGTTCTCCCGCCTTCTCCCTCACCTGCGGGGTCGAATGCTGCCTGAGTGCGTCGGCGGCGCTGCCGAGACGCCCTGGTGGAGGAAAGAGGAAGAGGAGGAGGAGGAGGCGGATGAGGAGGAGGAGGAGGAGGACGAGGAGGAGGAGGAGAGGGCCCGCCCAGGAACTACTTCCCCGCGTCGAAGACGCGCTGGCTGTGCTCCAACATGCTCGAGGCGGGCGACGCGACCCCTGGGCGGGGGGGGGGGGCGCGGAGCCCCCAGCGCGCAGGAGGAGGACACGGAGGAGGAGGAAGAGCCGGAGGAGGTTCGAGGGACCAGGTTTTTGAACGTTTTCTGTGTGGCCGCTGGGCGCATGCACGGACGGGGGACCTCCAGCCCCCTCCCCCTCCGAGAGGCTTCGAGGCGGGCGGCAGCCCCTTGGAAACTTCGAGCCCCCTGGGACTTCGACCCCTGAGGATCGAGGCTGGAGGACCGAGGGCCCCCGACCTCCAATGAAGATCCGAAATCCTTTGAACAAAGAGTTCCTTTCATACAAATGGCAATATTCAGCGCCAATTTAAGTTGGCAGGAAAATGCGTTTGCAATTTAGCCTGGAGGTGAATGTTAATGCAAGCGCGTGTAATGTTATGTTCATGTCGTCGCATGCCGCAGCATGTCGCCAACGTCATCGCCGCCACGCCGTCGGTCGATGTCGCCATCGTCATCGCCGCCACGCCGTTGTCGTCTGTCGCCGCCATCGTCGTCGATCGGTCGCCTTGGACGTCGTCGACCGATCGCCGTCGTCGTCGATCCTTGTCGCCACCCCGCCATCGTCGTTTTTGGCCGCCGTCGTCGTCACGGCCGCCTTCGATCGTTGTCGTCCGGTCGCCCTCACCGTCGGTTCCCGTCGCTGTCGCGGATACGAGTGAGGGGGCGGCGGGGGTGTCTGCAGTCTGCGAGGCTCTGAAGAAGCCCGCCGCAGGCGCCTAACTTTTACAAATTATACAGCCAACCCGCGGCAAGCGCCGACTTCTCGTGAAAACGATGTGGGTGGGTCGCGGGTGTGTCGCGAGCCAGGTCGCGAGGGGGACGAGGCCAAACAACAAACATTTGCTTTACGTCGGCGGCGAGGCAGAGGTACTGCACCAGCGGTCGGGCTAAAAGGGGCTACCGATGTGCGAATTAGCCATCATGCAAGAGGAGAAACGGAGACAAACAGGGCGGCCGCGGAGGCGGAGGGAGGAGGGGGGCACTCAGAGGCGGAAGACTTCCATCCTGAGTGCGCTGGCGCGGCCAGCTTCGGCAGCGGGGACCGTGGCAGCGGCCAGGCCGCGGCGTCGGAGGATCCACGGACGCTGCCGAGGCCCAGTGCGCGGAATGCCAGGGCACGCGCAGTGGAGCCGTCCAGGTGTGGGCCGATTAGGTATTGCAAGTAAGGAAACGCACAGTTGAGCCAGCCAGGTGGGCTGACTGGACACTGCAAGTGACGAAAAGCAATATAGGCTTTAGACTGCCACCAGCAAGATGTTGTGCCCGCTGGGTGTAGAGCGAGGGCTGCGACGAAGCGCACAGCCCAGGATCACCAAAAAACAAGTTGGCAAGCAAACGAACCGACGATCAAGCAACCAACCAAACAACCAACCATAACAACAAATACAACAACATCTGCAACAACAACTACAGCATCAACAACAACAAACGTCCGTATTGTGGAATCCTATTTCAGCCACGCCCCCAGGGACAGTGAATGACCGCTCGGCCCCCTTCATTCCGACAAATTCACCTACTCATGTCGAGTTCCAGAATGCAAATGATTGAATCAATTTGTTGCAGCCAGTTGTCGGGTCACCTGTGCGGGGCGCGCTACACAGGGGGTCACTTGTGCAATGCGCGCAACACGGGGGAGGCGTATGGAGTACGAATGCACCACCTCATATTGACGCCCAACGCGCAGATGAAACACTGTTTGTTTCAACCAGGTTTCGGCTGACCCACCCGGTGGTCGGTCACTTGTGATGCCCCAGACGCAATTGAAGCAGCTGGCTTTTCTCAACCAGTTTTCGGGTGACCCACCCGTTGGTGGTTTACTCGTGCGGTGCGCGCCACAATTTGGAAACGCATCGAGCACGAAAGTATCAATTCATTTTGAGGCCCAGATCGAACGTGAAACACATTGCTTGTATCATGTTCTTGTCGGTTGACCCACCCGCTGGTGGGTCATCTGTGCGGCGGGCGCTACAAAAACATCAAGCGTATGGCGCACGAGTGCACCATCTTATGCTGACGCCCCGAATGTAAGTGTCACAGGTGGTTCTTCTCAACCAGGCTTTGGGTGACCCACCCGCTGGTGGGTCACTTGTGCGGGGGCTCGCTACACAGGGGAAACGCTGAAAGTATGAATTCGCCAACCCATGTTCAGGCCCAGATTGCAAGTGAAACAAATAGTTTCCCTCAAGCCTCGCTGCGACGACCCACCCGTTGGTGGGCCACTTGTGCGGTGCGCACTACACAGGGCAATCTAATGGTGCTTGCACTAAATCATGCTGAGGCCCCGGGTGTAAGTGTCACACATAGGGTTTCCCCATCAGTTGTCGTGGGACCACCTGCTGGTAGATCACCTGTGCGGGGCGCGCTACACAGGGGGTCACTTGTGCAATGCACGCAACACGGGGGAGGCGCATGGAGTACGAATGCACCACCTCATATTGACGCCCAACGCGCAGATGAAACACTGTTTGTTTCAACCAGGTTTCGGCTGACCCACCCGGTGGTCGGTCACTTGTGATGCCCCAGACGCAATTGAAACAGCTGGCTTTTCTCAACCAGTTTTCGGGTGACCCACCCGCTGGTGGTTTACTCGTGCGGTGCGCGCCACAATTTGGAAACGCATCGAGCACGAAGGTACCAATTCATTTTGAGGCCCAGATCGAACGTGAAACACATTGCTTGTATCATGTTCTTGTCGGTTGACCCACCCGCTGGTGGGTCATCTGTGCGGCGGGCGCTACAAAAACATCAAGCGTATGGCGCACGAGTGCACCATCTTATGCTGACGCCCCGAATGTAAGTGTCACAGGTGGTTCTTCTCAACCAGGCTTTGGGTGACCCACCCGCTGGTGGGTCACTTGTGCGGGGGCTCGCTACACAGGGGAAACGCTGAAAGTATGAATTCGCCAACCCATGTTCAGGCCCAGATTGCAAGTGAAACAAATAGTTTCCCTCAAGCCTCGCTGCGACGACCCACCCGTTGGTGGGCCACTTGTGCGGTGCGCACTACACAGGGCAATCGAATGGTGCTTGCACTAAATCATGCTGAGGCCCCGGGTGTAAGTGTCACACATAGGGTTTCCCCATCAGTTGTCGTGGGACCACCCGCTGGTAGATCACCTGTGCGGGGCGCCCTACACTGGGGAAGCGTATGGCGCACAAATGTACCAACTCATATCGAGGCCCAGAATGCAGGTAAAATGCTGTTTGTTTCAACCCGTACGGTGGTGGGCCACAGGAGCGTATGGAATACGAATGCGCCAAGTCATGTCGACGCCCCAAAACACGGGTGAAACAATTTGTTGTTTTCAGCCCGTGTTCGGGCTACCTACCCGCAATTGGGTCACCTGCGCGGGGCGCGCTCCACAGGAACAACAGATGGAGCACGAGTGCACCAATTCATGTTGAGGCCCAACGCGCACGTGAAACAAATTGTATGTACCAGCCAGTTTTTTGGTGACCCACCAGGGTGGGTCACTTGTGCGGTGCGCGCTAGACAGGGGGAACGTTTGGAGTACGAACTCACCAAGCCATGCGGAGGCCCCGACTGCAAGTGAAACAAGCAGTGTTTCTCAAGCCTCGCTCGGGTGACCCATCCGCTGGTGCGTCACGCGTGAGGTGCGCAGGTGTACGAGTGCACCAGCTTATGTTGAAGCCCCGAATGTAAGTGTCACAGGTGGTTCTTCTCAACCAGGCTTTGGGTGACCCACCCGCTGGTGTGTCACCTTTACGGGGGCTCGCTACACAGGGGAAGCGTTTTAACTACGAATTCGCCAACCCATGTTGAAGCCCAGACTGCAAGTGAAACAAGCAGTTTCCCTCACACCTCGTTGTGGTGACCCACCCGTTGGTGGGCCACGTGTGCGGTGCGCACTGCACGGGGCAATCGTATGGTGCACGAGTGCACCAAGCCATGTTGAGGCCCCGAATGTAAGTGTCACACATGGTTTTACCCCGTCAGTTGTCGGGAGGCCACCCGCTGGTGGATCACATGTGCGGGGCGCGCTACACAGGGGAAGCGTATGTGCACAAATGTACATATTTTTGTCGAGGCCCAGAATGCAGGTACAGCAATGTGTTTACCTCAACCTGACTTAGGGTGACCTACGCGGTGGTGGGTCACGGGAGAAGCGCATGGAATACGAATGCGCCCGGGAGATTGCCACGAGACATCTCCTCCCTTCATCTTTTTCTCCTTTCTGATCCTTCTCTCATCCTTTTACCCCGCTGTGTCCCTTTGCCTCCCCGCTCCACCTCATCTCTACTTCACTCCTTCCTTCGTCCGCCTCCTCACCTGACTCCCTGCCTCACGCCTCACGAAGTGATCGGAGGCCCAACTTGAAAAAAAACAGAAGTCCTGCAATTCCTTGTTCATTTCAAGTTTGCCCCCATTTTCCCTACTGCGTTTCTGCCTCTCACAGTCCTCGCCGTCCCTTGCCACTGATTTCTCTCCTGCTTTCCGTTTCATATCCTTCTCCTTCTTATCCTCTTTTCGGATTTTGCAAACACCGCAGGAGGCCCCAAGAGCCCCCTGTAGGCTTCCAAGGGCGCACCCAGAGACCGTCAAGAAACCCCAACAGGCCACCCAGGAGCGCTCCAAGAGACCTCCAAGAGACTTTCGAGAGCCCCCCGAAGGGATCCCAATCTGCACCGAGCAGGCCTCGGATCTCCAAGCCGCCCTCACGAAGTTCCGCCGGCGACCCCCACAGGCCCTAGAGAGCCCCGAAGAGATTCCACGAGGCCCAAGAGGCGCCCCCACGAGACTCCAGGACAACTTTCCAGACGCCCTCAAGATGTCCCCCGGGAGACTGCCGCGAGACATCCCAGGTGGCAGCGAATTCGGAGTTGTCGGTTCCTCTCTTATCAGTCTTCCCGCCCCCTCTCCTCCTCATGTCTCCGTGCGTATTTGCTCGAGGTGCGCATACTGGCTCACATGACACCGGCTACTGGCTGAATCTAATTCTTCTGCTCTGTTTTCCAGGAGCGTGTGCATGACAGTTGGACTCATGGCTAAACGAGCTGGACTTCAACGGGTTCCACACCAGACATGAAGGAGGGCCGTAAGGATACCATGAAAGAACGCATGGATACGAATATCGACGATTGGGGAGGATTCGGATGTGGAGTTAGTGCCAGGAGGTGCGGGGGGTGGGAGAGGAAGGTGGTATCATGGAGGCGCCAGCTTGGTTTCAACGATACGAACAGCGTCAGAACAGAAAGCTTCACACAGTGATTCGTCAACTCCAGAACGTCAGCGCCACGGTTAATCAAGCAAGGCAGGGAAACATGGAGGAGAAGGAGAAGGAGAGCCGCGCCAGGCAGGTCAATGCCTTCGGCTTCGAAGGAAGTGCGACAGCGGCAGCAGCGATACAACGCCTCGAACAACTCCTTCAACGGCTTCTTGGAAAAGGTCGTAATTGCACCAACCGGCACCGATCCAACCATAATGGGCATGGTGGAATTTTCCACCGTTGCAGCGAAATGTCGTTGTCGGATGAATGCAAGGACTGTGCTATCAAACGACGAGAACCTGAAACAGAAAGCGAACGACGCCACGACGACGCTTGCGGCAGTACCACTACGAGTAGCACGAGGGCAACTACAAGGTCAGTTTTACAAGAGATCGCAGCCACCCCCAGGGGAGGAATGCGGGTTACAATCGCTTCGGAGGTTGACCTTCCTATTGGAATTTTTGCGCCTACCAGGATTGGTGAAGGAGATCGAGCCCACTCCTACATAACACCTGGGACGACAGCTGCCCAACCCTGGACGGCACATAACAACCTTCAGGGATTAAGTCGAGACCGTGTTGGTATGTTCTCTTATGTTGGATGGTTCAGAAGTAAGCTGAGGAAACATGGACCCGACGGAAAGCGCATCGACAGTCTTTCCATCCGCGATTGCTTTTGGAGGCGACAGAGGAAGCCATGTGCATGTTTCAGGTGAGGTTCCATGCGAACCCCCACAGATCTCAGGAACTCAGCTGCCTCAGAAGACAACCCGACTCTGACGACAACGGGCAGGTCACGTGTGCTTCAACTTCGGTTCCTTATCCTACCTCGTCTAAGCTGGGAAGGTCAGTTTTGGAAGGATTTCCCAGCATTCCTCTCTCGACACATCTTGGGGGAACATGTGGGGCTTCAGCTGGCGACGAGAGCGACTTCCCAGCAAAACCATGCACGATTTTTCAGGACTATCGATGAAGTCCCGCATCGTTCCGACCCGTCTGCTTCGACGACACCAACACCATCACGGACAGCAAATCACAAACCCCAGGGATCCAGTTTAGATATCGTTGCCGTCTCCTCTCGCGTCGGACTTCCAGGGTCTGATCTAGAATCTAGATGCAGATGCGAACGACGCCCCAGCCAAAGTGTTTTCAACGCCAAGCCAGACAGCACGTGCGACTGGGGGCGGCAGGGGGGAGAGTGAAAACGCACCCAGGGACGTTCCTCTATCTGGCAGGTGTGACCCACCCGTGTCTCAGGAGGGCGGCCATCCAAGGAGATTTTCCGACCCCGGCAACGACGTGCAGGACAATTGGACACCGCTTGCCGGCATCTCCAACTCCAGCGTCACGCGGCCTCCGACGCCAGCGTTATGAGCATGTGCGGATCTCCGACTCCAGCATCCATCTCAGCGCCCCCCGCGCTCGCCGCGCCCCCCGTACTCGCCCCAGCAGCCATCTCTGACACCACTGCCGGCAGCCAGCGTCGACACCAGCGACAACAGCGACTTCGCCCTCATACACAAGAATGCGAAATCAATTTGATCCGACGACCGCGCCGAAGAGCTTCTACGCGACGCGGCTGACTGCCACTGGAACGCCATCCTCACTATCGAAACTTGGAGGACAACACGACGGGACATTTGAATCTCAGTCGACGGGCATACCTTTGCAGGGTCTGGAAACGAAAGTCGGCGCCACGGAGTCGCCGCCATTCTGCACAAACGCCGGGGCCGATGCGTGGAGGAGTTCTGGGCCATCGGCCCGAGATTAGCCACGCTGACGCTCAAGAGAGGCCGAATTCGCTTGCAATTGTTGCCGGCGCACATTCCGCATGCCGGGTGCACCGGCGCACGCGCGCAACGCGTGCATGATGGTATTCGCGCTGTGCTGAAGGAAGCTCGCGCCAGCAAAATGCGAACCTTTATGGCCGCAGACTTCGACGCCCAGGTTGGCGCGCAGCGGCGGCATGTTGAATTGCCGGCGGACGACCAGACGACCTCCGACGACGTCTCCTCTCGCCCCATGGGCCCCCGCGGCTTTGGCGGCGAGAATGCCAGATGTCAGCAGTGGCGACATTGGATCATTGGGTCGCGCATCAGAAACTCGCAATCGCGAGCGCGTTTTTCTTGGCCACCCCCCGGCAAACAGATTACTTGCGCCGCGATCAAGGGCAAACCACGGTGGTGCGATTGCATATTTGCGGACAAAATGTGGCCCCCAATATGCGTCAACGCCGAAGCCTCCAACGTGGCCGACCTCATTTCGGGCCGCGTTGCTGCCGCGCTTCACGTTCGTTTTCCAGGCTGTGGCACTTCGCGTTCGCCGCGACGATCGCCGCGAGAATCCCAGTATCCCTCCCCCCCTTTCTTTCTCCTCGGCCTCCTCCTTCCCGCCCCCCCCTCTCTCTCCCCTGGCGCTCGGGGCGCGTGCGAACGCATGACCTGCGCGCGCGGCCTCGCGAAGTCCCCGAGATTGCACCGGCGCAGTCCGAGCGGGGCCCCAGATTATAGCTGGGCGCGGTCGTGCACAAAGTGGCTGCGCGAGCGAATGGAGGTGTCAATCGCCCATCGCGACATCCGTCTTCAACCCGCAAGCCCGGCAGCAAACAGAGGGGGCGCGTCGGCTTCGGCGGGTGCCAGCAGCGCCAGGGCGGCCAATTACACCCCGAGGCTTCGCCGGCGCACCCTGAGGAGCTCTGCCGCGCCATCGAGAAAGCCCGCGCGATTTTCTGGCGAGCGTTGGAAACAAGACGGCGTCTACACAAACAGGCGCGACCACTGCCACTCGCAACCCCAAGCGAGCCCACCGCGGCAGCATTGTTTCAGGCCTGATCAAGCAACGCCAAAACATCCATACTGCTGACGCCGCCCCCTCGGAGATCAATCCGCAAAAACATCCGACGCCACTTTCGGCGGCAGAAGCGCGCCGAGCAGAGAGACCGAATCAATGCCATGCTGGAGCAGCATAAGGGTCTGAAACACATGCGCTCCACGAAGACTGGGCGGGAGAAGACGCCGATGCTCGAGATGACTGGGGTCGATGGCACCAAGCAGACAACGCGACAGGGCATCGCAGACGCGTTTGCGGGCTTCTACAGTCAACTGCACGCTTCTGATGCTCGCTGCGCATCGACAACCGCGGGCTCAGAGCAACGGCGAATCGCACCTGTCACGACAGAGGACTTGAGAATGGCCGCGTCACAGCTCAAGGGCGGCAAGGCCCCTGACACCACAGGGACCAGGTCTGAAATGCACCGACAGCCAGGCCCTGAGCGTGAGAACGCGCTGTTGCAACTGCACAGCGCGACCACGCAGCCGAACGTTCCGACGCCAGCGTATTGTGAGAAAACTGACCCCCGAAGCGGGTGATTTGACGAACCCTCAGAATTGCCGCCCGGTCTGCGCGATGCCGACGCTGCGCGAGCTCTTCGGCCGCCTCTTATACACCAGGCTTTCGCCCGCGCTGGGTCGACATCAACCAGGCGACCAGGCCGGCTTCGACCCGAACGGGGCACGCGAGAGTTTTTCTTCATTTTCAACATCTTTCGAGAGCGGGCAGCGGAATGGAATCAACCATTATGGTTCGCAGCGGTGGATTCCAAAAAGGCGCTCGACACTGTGGAGCACGACAGTTTGTGAAAAGCGTGACTTCATCAAGCCATTGTTCTTGAATGGGCGAACCTTCTCAACGTCTGCATCGCGGCCAGGCAGCTGCGGCCCTCGCCGACGCCGTCAGCAAGTCTTCCAGCCTCAGCCGCTGCACAAAAGTGAACCCTTGAGATCGCTATTGTTCAACGCGTTGTTGCAGGATGTGCCGGCGCCGGACTTCCAGGACTGGCAGCGCCGCAACCAGGGCATCACATTCGGCGCTGCAGACATATCACTACTCATGAACCTCAGGCTCGCCGACGACATCTTGTTGGCCATCCAATCATTGCCCAACTTGACGACCATGCTTTCCGACTTGGTCGCCTCAGCCACGCCGCGCGGTCTGGAACTGCATCCAACCGAAACCAGAGTCCTGACCAACCATCCCCGACACCGCGCACGAATGGTCAGGGCACCAGACATGGATTTCGAAGTGCTGCTATGCACCGGCACCATCCAATACCTTGGACAGGTCTTCACATGTCACGACGCCACTACGACAGAACTCAAACGCCGCATCCAGGTAGCGCGTGCATGCTTCAAGTTGCTATAGAGAGGAGTTCACCAGCAAACGTTATCCTCTGGGCAACCAGCTACGACTATACAAAGCAACCGTAGTACCTGCAATGACGCATGGTGCGGAAACGTGGACTCTGATAGGGCCCCTGAAACAACAGCTTCGCAGAACACAGCGAAGAATGGTCTTGGACCGCCACGTCGGCGAACTACAGCTTCACCTTCATCACGCCCCAACCCAGTGACGAGCCAAAGATATGGGCACGACGCCAGCGACACTGCGACGACACCAGCGAATCAGACGTATGCAACAACCCACCTACCGACCACGACGATGTTCAGGACGACAACGCTTAGGAAACGACGGCACAGCCAGACACCAGGCAGAATACGATATTGAGCCATGGTCCAGCTACATTTCAAAGGGACAACGACTTGCCCGACGTGCTGCTCATACAACGACGGATGGTTTGGCGATGGGCAATCTCTGTGGCGAACCATCCCAGTACGCGCTGGACACAGAGAGCATTGGGATGGGATCCGAGCGCCAACGCCAAGCAACAAGGGAGGCGACGACATCGAGCTCAACACAAATAGTGGGAGGATGACATCCGGAAGTTCCTGCATACTTTGAACGGGAATATTTGCGTCGACGGCGATGAACAGGGAGACGTGCTGGCAGCAGTTGTCATCCGATTACACGAGCACAGAAGCACCAACGATTTGCGATGGACCCACGCTGCCGCACATACTGGATGGTGGAGAAGACGTGAAGCCACCTTTGTTTCACAGCACTGACTTGTTATTTTCCCTATCCGGGCTACGGCCTTTACCGCCACGCCCTAGCGGGCGCGCGCGGGCGCCCACGCGGCGCCCGCGCGGATTTGGTTTGCCCCGCTTCTGGCTGCACGAAGTCATTGGAGCACCAACTTGATTAAACTATCTCCCATACGTCAATTTTTCCTTCAATTCGACCCCATCCACGTATACCTTGGCCTCGCGCCGGCGTGCCACAGATTTCGCGTCAAGCTCCCCCATCCCTCGTCATCCGGTCTCCCTTCTCTTTCTCTGTGTTTCTCTCTCTCTATCCCTTTCTCTCTCTCCTTTTTGTTTTTCTTTGTCCTCCTCTTCCCGTTCCAGATCCACCTCCCTCTTCTTGCTCTGCTTTTCTCGCCCTTGATTCCGTCGCCACCACGGTTCCCGTAGTGCTTTTGGCACCCGTGCGTGCTCTCACCTTCCCGAACGTCAAACCGCCAGACAGTGGCCCAGATGCCCCCAAACGCGCCCACTGCTTCCGAATGAAGTACCCGATATGTCGATGGCAGTCTAACAAGAGCCCAAGGCAGCCCATGAGGCTTCCATGGCTACCTCGGAGTCATGCAAGACCGTTCGGCCGAACATGTGTTACTGCCGCAAGCTCCGCCGATACTTACTGTGGTTTTACTGCAACCTTTGTGGTGCAATCGACGTGGTGTTATCTAGATGATGCAATCCACGTGGTGCAATCCATGTGGCGCAAAGCAATGCAAACACACAAAAAAAAAAAACGAACGTGAGCCTTCCTTTCGCCTCTGACGCCTCCTGGGGCCTCAGGGGCTCTCCTGGGACCTCCCGGGCTCCCTGTGCTTTCCTGGAGTCCTCTGGGCGCCTCTCCTCCACCTCGTCCGCCTCTCCTCCTGCAGTCTCCTCCTTCTCTCCTGGGCGCAGGGGAGAGGAGCGCGGGGAGGAACCGGGAGGGCAGGGGCCCAGGGAGCAGGAGGGGGAGGGCGCAGAGGACCACAAGGAGACGAAAGACTAAGACTACGAAGACCCTCTCCCTCCACCTACTTTTGTCCATGGCGCGCCTGGGGGGACATGAAAAGGAGAAAGCCTTCCCAGAAGGCGCGGTGCTTCTCGGATGCCATCGCGCTTTCTAAGAAGTTGTATGTGTCTTCGGAGCAGGATTTTACAGTTTCTCAGACGGTCCGAGGCTTTCAGAGCCTTCCAAGAAGGCCCGTTCCTTCTCACTCTCCCTCCAGGTTCGCCGCCGATTCTTATCCGCCCTTCTCCTCCTCAACCCTCCTTTCCCTCTTTGCACCTCTGTTCCCCTATCCAGGAATCTCCAGAGACCTCCAGCCAGCCTGCGGAAATCTTCGAATGCCTCTCAGCGCATCCGAGCACTTGGATGTACCACCGAGCGCGTCCCAAACACGGACGACGATCGGCGACGACGGCGACATCTCCCGAGGCTCCAACGACACTGGCAACCACGGCATCGGTGAGGGCGACGATGCCAGCATCAGCTATTTGGACGGCCTCGACGACGACATCGCCTTCGGCGACGACGGCTTCGTCGACGACGACAACGACAACGACGACGGCGACGGCTTACGGCTTACGGTATCGGCGACGACGGCGACGACGTTGACGTCGACGGCGACGACGCCGACGACGACGACGACGATGCCGACGATTGCGCCCACGACCAGCGGCAACCGAGCCCCCGAGGCCGACGGCACGCCGTTGGCGGGCGCCGCGCGCACGGCGCTGGTGGACTGGTGCAGTGACGCGGCCGGCCAGGGCGGCACCGTGCGGGTCGGCCTCTTCTCGGTCCCCGCCGCCGTCGGGCTGGCGTCACCGCCGCCGTCGCCGTCGTCGTCGTCGCTGCCGCCGGCGCCGCCGCCGTCGCCGCTGCCGCCGCCTCCGCCGCTGTCGCCGCTGCCGCCGCTGCCGCCGTTGCCGCCGTCGCCTGCGCCGGCAGCGTTGTCGTCGCCGTCGTCGCCGCTGCCGTCGCCGACGAAGCCGCCGTCGGCGGTTTTCGGCGCTTCTCCGAGATCCCCTGAGGTCTTCAAGGTTTTCGGAGGCTTCGCTTCCCCTCGTTATTCCTCTTTCTCCTCCGCCTCTTCCTCCTTTCCCTCCACAGCGTTCCCCCTCCTTCAGCCCTCTATGCCCTCCTCTCTGCCCTACCGTCACTCATTCCGCCGCGTTCTCCGAGGCCTTCCTCCATCTGTCCCTCCTCCTCCCGGATTGTCGCCCCGCATCCTCGGTGGGCTACGACTGGCGCGGGCCTGGCAACCCGATGGGCCTCCAGTACCTGCCGGCGGTGGAGACGGCCATCGGGGAATGCCAATTATCCACACACACACATACACTCCAGGAGGAGGATCCAGACCTTCAGGCATCGCAAAGAAACAACTGCGTGGTCCTCTGGATGTCGGCGCTCGGGGCACATTTTTAGGCTCTGGCATCAGGGAACGACCCTAGACGGAAAGCCTGCCCCAGGAACGGTGTCGAGTGTCGAGAGTTTTTGGGCCAAAGCCCTGGAACAAAAACACGACGCCAGAGGTCTGTGGAGGCAGGGGGAGATCAGGGATGGATATTCCCATGTGTTCATCCGTTTCAGAGGGTGGTCCTTGATGCCAGGATTGGCCAAGTTTTGAGTCCGGGCCACAACGAGTTCCAGGATTGCAGTAATTACGCATGTCGAACAATACATGTGCTTTCAGGCAGGTGCCCCACGGAAATCCAGATCCTTCAAAGGTCTTTGTGGCACACATAACTCGTTGCGCAGTGTAGGAGGGTGGAGGATTGACTCTAGTGTGCCGCTACATGTCTTGCAGGTGAATTCATTACCGCATGCACTACTCCAGCTTAGGGGGCGATTCTGAGGGGGGGTACTCTGCACAAACCAATCGCCTATGTGCGACGGTGTGCATACAGTGGGATTGCGGCAACACAGAACAGAGCAACACGCAACCCTTCGTACACGTGCGAATCGATTGCTTGTGCGTATGAATTCATGAGCTTTGTTTCAGAGGGCCTTTGATGGGTGGGGACCCCTGCCCAGGATGGGTGGAGACCCCTTCCTGGCTACGCCAGGCGGGCGCATCCACCGACCACGGGCACAGGACCTGCGTATTCAGGATATCCCACCTCTGATTTGGCGAGTCCGACCGTGGCGACGAGACCTCGGACCGAGGCCCCCACAGGGGCAGAGTGCGTCAAAACCCTCCCCTTCGTCCTCCATCATCGCATCTCCCACAGTCCCCCATCATTATTCCAATCGGTTGTCCTGCTGTCAAAACCCTCCCCTTCGTCCTCCATCATCGCATCTCCCACACCCGTCCCCCATCATTATTCCAATCGGTTGTCCTGCTCCCTCCTCCTCTTCATCCTTCTGCCCTCCTCCTCCTCCTCCTCCTCCTTCTCTTCCTACCCTTCCTCCTCCTCTTCCTCCTCTTCATAGTTATCTTCCTCCTCTCCTGGCCTCTCCTCCTCCCCCCTCCTCTCCTCTCCTCTCCGTCCGCCATTCAGCTCCAAAGACCCTTAGAAATCTGTCGAGACTTCCAGCATTCTCCGAATACCTCCTCCTCTTCCTCCTCCTCCTCCTCCTCCTCCTCCTCCTCCTCCCCCTCCTCCCCCCCCTTCTCCTCCTCCCTCTCCTCCTGCACTCGCCATGTAGTAGAGGTGTTTTGAGGGAAGCGGGTCCTTGACCCCCGTTGCTCTCCACAGGAGCATCTCTTCATCATGGGCTGTTTTCGGAACAGTCCGCGACACGTGAAGGGCCCCAGGACCCCTCCCTTCCAGGACCCCTTCCCTCAAAATCTCGTTTCCTTCTCCTCAGCGTACCCCTCCGCCACCTGGAGCAGGAGGAGGAGGAGGAGGAGCAGGAGGAGGAGGGGGGGGAGGAGGAGAAGGAGGAGGAGGAGGAGGAGGGGGAGGAGGAGAAGAGAGAGCAGCAGGAGGAGGAGGAGGAGGAGGAGGAGGAGGAAGAGGAGCATCGGCAGGAGCAGGAGCAGGAGGTATGGCGTCCTTGCCCAGGCCCGGGAGTGCGTGGCGGAGCTCCGGGAGAGGGGCGCGCAGGACAGTTGCCGCGGGGACGGGGGGGAAGCAGGAGGAGAGCGTTCACGACGACGACACGAACGAGGAAGAGAGGGAGGAGGAGGAGGAGGAGGAGGAGGAGGAGGTTTTTTGGAGGAGGAGGAGGAGGAGGAGGACTGGCTTGATTTAGGGCGGATTTAGGTTGAGTCGGTTGAGTCTTTTTAGGTTTTTGATGCCGACGACGATTGTAATGATGGTGGTTATCAAATCGTAGTGCTGATGGTGGTTGCGATGGTGATGGTGATGATGGTGGTGCTCATCACATCCAGAATCACCATCATCACCATCACCATCATCACCATCACAACCGCCCTCACCATACCATCATCACCGTCCCCATCATCATCATCATCATCATCACCACCATCCATACCATCAGCATGTTCCAGTATGTTAGAGCTCCGTGGGAGCTCTATCATGGCTTGTTGGAGCTCCCACGGAGCTCTAACATGGTGGGAGCTCTAACATGCTATGTTAGAGCTCCCAGAGGAGCTCTAACATCAGCAAGTTAGAGTATGTTAGAGTTCGCTCCCTGGGAAGCTCTCACATGGTATGTTAGAGCTCCGTGGGGGCTCTAACATCCCATGTGAGAGCTCCCACGGAGCTCTAACATCGTATGTTAGAGCTCCAATGGAGCTCTAACATAGCTAACATCGTATGTTAGAGCTCCGTGGGAGCTCTAACATGCTACGTTAGAGCTCCCATGGGGGCTCTAACATAGCAAGTTAGAGTATGTTAGAGCTCCCTGGGAGCTAACATACCATGTTAGAGCTTCCGTGTGGGGAGCTATACCCGCTGTGGTTAGAGCTCCCACGGAAGCTCTGGAGCTCGGTATTTAGAGCTCCCAGGGAGCTCCCACTTGAAGCTCTAAACAGCTATGTTAAAGCTCCGTTGGAGCTCGGTAATTTCTAGAGCTCCCAGGGAGCTCTAAATGGGAGCTCTAATATAGGCATGTTAGGCGCTCCCAGGGCAGCTCTAACATACTGAACATGCTATGTTAGAGCTCCCAGGGAGCTCTAACATACTGGAACATGCTATGTTAGAGCTCCGTTGGAGCTCGAACATGCCATGTTAGAGCTCCGTTGAAGCTCTAACATACCATGTTAGAGCTCCCAGGGAGCTCTAACATACTCGAACATTCTATATGAGAGCTCCGTTGGAGCTCTAACAAGCCATGCTAGAGCTTCCACGGAGCTCTAACATACCATGTTAGAGCTCCCAGGGAGCTCTAACATACTGGAACATTCTATGTTAGAGCTCCCAGGGAGCTACCACGGAGCTCTAACACGATATGTTAAAGCTCCGTTGGAGCTCGGTATGTTAGAGCCCCCAGGGAGCTCTAACATGGGAGCTCCAACGTAGCATGTTAGAGCTCCCAGGGAGCTCTAACATACTCGAACATGATATGTTAGAGCCCCCAAGGGAGCTCTAACAAGCCATGTTAGAGCTCCCACGGGGCTCTAACATTCCATGTGAGAGTTCAGAAGGGAGCTCTAACATACCATGTTAGAGCTCCCAGGGAGCTCTAACATACTCGAACATGCTATGTTAGAGCTCCGTTGGAGCTCTGACAAGCCATGTTAGAGCTCCGTGCTAGAGCTCCCACGGAGCTCTATTATACCATGTTAGAGCTCCCAGCTCCCACTGAGCTCTAACATGCTATTTTAAAGCTCCGTGGGGCTGGTAGTTTGAGCTCGGGAGCTCCCACGGGGCTCTAACATGATTTGTTAAAGCTCCGTTGGAGCTCGGTATGTTAGAGCTCCAAGGGAGGGAAAGCATGGGGAGAGGCTCTATTGGGAGATCTCTGTTCGAGCTTTCCCAGGGAGCTCTAACATTACCGAACATGCTGCGGTAAGAGATCCGTTGGAGCTCAAACGCCATATTAGAGCCCCACGGAGCTCTTGAATACCAGGTTTTCGAGCTCCAGGGGAGCTCTAACCTACGGAACATGCATGCTAGAAGCTCCGTGGGGCTCTAACATACATGTAGAGCTCCCACGGAGCTCTAACATACCACGTTAGAGCTCCCAGGGAGCTCTAACATACTCGAACATGCTATGTTAGAGCTCCGTTGGAGCTCTATGAAGCCACGTTAGAGCTCCACTGGAGCTCTAACCTACGATGTTAGAGCCCCCAGGGAGCGCTAACATAATATAACATGCTATGTTACAGCTCCATTGGAGCTCTAACATAGCATGTTAGAGCTCCCTGGGAGCTCTAACATGGTAGCACTTGCCATGTTAGAGCTTCCAGGGGGCTCTCACATGGCATGGTAGAACTCCCTGGGAGCTCCAACATAGCATGTTAGAGCACCCTGGGATCTCTACAATGGTATGCACGTGGCCATTGCTACAAGCTCCCAGGAAGTCAACAAGCGGTTGCCATGTAGAGCCCCCTGGGATGTCGAATGGCGACACGGTTTAATGCCCCCCCCCCCCCCCTGGCGAGAGGGGGGGGGGGGTCTTAACCGTTGCGCAATCGGTTGTGAAAACGGCTAAAGGGCGGCGCTGTCGGGCAAGCCGGCTGGCGGCGCCGTCGGCGGGTTCTAGTGTGAGAGCTTTCCCAGGGAGCTCTAACATATCAAGTTAGAGATGTTAGAGTTCCCTGGAACGCTCCTAACATCGTTACGGTTTAGAGCTCCATGGGAGCTCTAAACATTAGCATGCCATATTATGTAGAGCCGCCCTGGGAGCTCCAACATAGCAAGTTAGAGGAATGTAAGAGCTCCTGGGAGCTCTAACATGGTATGTTAGAGCCCCCAGGGAGCCCTAACATACTCGAACATGCTATGTTAGAGCTCCGCTGGAGCTCTAACAAGCCATATTAGAGCCCCCACGGGGCTCCAACATACCATGTTAGAGCTCTCAGGGAGCTCTAACATACTGGAACATGCTATGTTAGAGCTCCCAGGGGGATCTAACATACTGGAGCATGCTATGTTAGAGCTCCGTTGGAGCTCTAACGAGCGATGTTAGAGCTCCCGCGGAGCTCTAACATGGCATGTTAGAGCTCCCAGGGAGCTCCTACCATACTGGAACATGCTATGTTAGA
The DNA here is from genome assembly GCA_963575745.1 of Prorocentrum cordatum. Classification (NCBI taxonomy): domain Eukaryota; class Dinophyceae; order Prorocentrales; family Prorocentraceae; genus Prorocentrum; species Prorocentrum cordatum. The sequence goes on along the minus strand of CAUYUJ010016059.1, from coordinate 217,585 downwards.
GCTCCGTTGGAGCTCTAACATACCATGTTAGAGCTCCACGGAGCTCTAACATTACCATGTTAGAGCTCCCAGGGAGATTGAACATTACTGGAACATGCTATGTTAGAGCTCCCTGGGAGCTCTAACATACCGTGTTAGAGCTCCCAGGGAGCTCCCTCTGAGCTCTAACATGATATGTTAAAGCTTCGCTGGAGCCCGGTATTTTAGAGCTCCCAGGGAGCTCTAACATGGGAGCTCGAATCGTGCATGTTAGAGCTCCCAGGGGGCTCTAACATACTCGAACATGCCATGTTAGATCTCCGTTGGATCTTTAACAAGCCATGTTAGAGCTCCCACGGAGCTCTAAGATGCCATGTTAGAGCTCCCAGGGAGCTCTAACATACTGGAACATGCTATGTTAGAGCTCCGCTGGAGCTTTAACATGCCTTGTTAGAGCTCCCACGGAGCTCTAACATACCATGTTAGAGCTCCCAGGGAGCTCGAACATACTCGAACATGCTATGTTAGAGCTCCGTTGGAGCTCTAACAAGCCATGTTAGAGCTCCCACGGAGCTCTAACATACCATGTTCGAGCTCCCAGGGAGCTCGAACATACTGGAACATGCTATGTTAGAGCTCCGTCGGAGCTCTAACATGCCATGTTAGAGCTCCCACGGAGCTCTAACATACCATGTTAGAGCGCCCAGGGAGCTCCCACTGAGCTCTATCATGCTACGTTAAAGCTCCGTTGGAGCTCGGTATGTTAGAGCCCCCTGGGAGCTCTAACATTGGAGCTCGAATATAGCATGTGAACATGTTATGTTAGAGCTCCGTTGGAGCTCTAACAAGCCATGTTAGAGCTCCCACGGAGCTCTAACATACCATGTTAGAGCTCCCTCGGAGCTTTAACATACTGGAACATGCTATGTTAGAGCTGCGTGGGAGCTCTAACATACTCGAAGATGCTATGTTAGAGCTCCGTTGGTGCTCTAACAAGCCATGTTAGAGCCCCCACGCAGCTCTAACATACCATGTTAGAGCTCCCAGGGAGCTCTAACATATTGGAACATGCTATGTTAGAGCTCCGTGGGAGCTCTAACATGCCATGCTAGAGCTCCGTTGGAGCTCTAACGTACCATGTTAGAGCTCCCAGGGAGCTCCCACGGAGCTCTAACATGACAGATTAAAGGCTCCTTTGGAGCTCGGTATGTTAGAGCTCCCAGGGAGCTCTAACATGGGAGCTCTAACGTAGCACGTTAGATCTCCCAGTGAGCTCTAACATACTGGAACATGCTATGTTAGAGCTCCGTTGGAGCTCTAACATACTGGAACATGCTATGTTAGAGCTCCGTTGGAGCTCTAAGATACCATGTTAAAGCTCCCACGGAGCTCTAACATACCATGTTAGAGCTTCCATGGAGCTCTGACATGCTCGAACATGCTATGTTAGAGCTCCGTTGGAGCTCTAACAAGCCATGTTAGAGCTCCGCTGGATCTCTAACAAGCCGTGTTAGAGCTCCCAGGGAGCTCCCACTGAGCTCTAACATGCTATGTTAAAGCTCCGTTGGAGCTCGGTATTTTAAAGCTCCCAGGGAGCTCTAACATGGGAGCTCTAATATAGCATGTTAGAGCTCCCGGGGAGCCCTAACATACTCTAACATGCTATGTTAGAGCTCCGTTGAAGCTCTAACAAGCCATGTTAGAGCTCCCACGGGCCTCTAACATACCATGTTCGAGCTCCCAGAGAGCTCTAACATACTCGAACATGCTATGTTACAGATCCGTTGGGGCTCTAACAAGCCATGTTAGAGCTCCCACGGAGCTCTAACATACTATGTTAGAGCTCCCAGGGAGCTCCCACTGAGCTCTAACATTCTATGTTAAAGCTCCGTTGGAGCTCGGTATTTTAGAGCTCCCAGGGAGCTCTCACATGGGAGCTCTAGTATAGGATGTTAGAGCTCCCAGTGAGCTCTAACATACTCGAACATGCTATGGTAGAGCTCCGTTGGAGCTCGAACAAGCCATGTCAGAGCTCCCACGGAGCTCTAACATACCATGTTAGAGCTCTCAGGGAGCTCTAATATACTCTAACTTGCTATGGTAGAGCTCCGTTGGAGCTCTAACATGCCATGTTAGAGCTCCCACGGAGCTCTGACATTTTTAAGCTCCCAGGGAGCTCTAACAATACGCGAACAATGTAGCTTGTTATTAGCTCTCCGCTTGAGCTCTACCAAGCGTCCATGTTAGAGCTCCCGACGGAGCTCCTAACTGCTTGTTAGAGCTCCAGGGAGCCTCGAACTAAACTGGAACATGCATGTTGAGCTTCTCTCTCTCCGCTGGGGCTCTACATACCATGTTTGAGCTTCTCTAGCTTCTCTACCCACGGAGCTCTATACATACATGTTATAGCTCCCGGGAGCTCCCCGGAGCTCTAACATGATAGTTAAAGCTCCGTTGGAGCTCGTATGTTTTAGAGCTCCCAGGGAGCTCTGGCATGGGAGCTCTAACGTAGTATGTTGGAGCTCCCAGGGAGCTCCACCATACTCGAACATGCTATGGTAGAGCTCCGCTGGAGCTCAACAAGCCATGTTAGAGCTCCCACGGGGGTCTAACATACCATGTTAGAGCTCCCTGGGAGCTCTAACATACTGGGACATGCTATGTTAGAGCTCCGTTGGAGCTCTAACATACCACGTTAGAGCTCCATTTGAGCTCTAACATACGATGTTAGAGCTCCCAGGGGGCTCTAACATACTCGAGCATGCTATGTTAGAGCTCCGTTGGAGCTCTAACAAGCCATGTTCGAGTTCCCACGGAGCTCTAACATGCGATATTAGAGCTCCCAGGGGGCTCTAACATATTGGAACATGCTATGTTTTAGCGGCCTCCGTGGGCGCTCTCACATAGCATGTTAGTATCCCTGGGAGCTCTAACATGGTAATCACTTGCCATGTTTTAGACTTCCCCGCAGAGCTCTAACGTGGGGTTTCAATGGAGCTAACATAGCAAGTGGTGAGTCTGTTAGAGCGCCCGGGAGCTCTAAAGTGGTATTTTAGAGCGCGTGGTGGGGGAGGCTCAAACATAGGCATGTTAGGCCCCCTGGAAGCTCCCTAACATGGCATTTATAGAGCCGCACTTATGAGCTCCAATCGTATTGTTATTCTAGGGTGGGCTCCCTGGGAGCTCTAACATCGTGTGTTAGAGCTCCGTGGGAGCTCTAACATGCTATGTTAGAGCTCCCATGGGGCCCTAACATAGCAAGTTGGAGTATGTTACAGCTCCCTGGGAGCTTTAACATGCTATGTTAGAGCCCCGTTGGAGCTCTAACAAGCCATGTTAACCGTTGCGCGATCGATTGTGAAACGGTTAAGGCCCTCCCTCTCGCCAGGGGGGGGGCCGTGACCGTGTCGCAATCGGTTGCGCAGCGGTTAAGGCACCCCCCCCCCCCCCCCCCCCCTTGCGAGAGGAGGGGGTCTAACCGTGTGCGCGATCGATCGATCTGGTTAAGAACCCCCCCTCGCGATAGGGGGTCTTAACCGTTTTCCGCGATCGATCGCCGAGCGGTTTAAGGACCCTATTTCGTTGGTTAAGGCCCCCCCCTTAGTAATTTGGTGTTTTGATGCCGACGACGATTGTAATGATGGTGGTTATCAAATCGTAGTGCTGATGGTGGTAGCGATGGTGATGGTGATGATGGTGGTGCTCATCGCATCCAGAATCACCATCATCACCATCACCATCATCACCATCACAACCGCCCTCACCATGCCATCATCACCATCCCCATCATCATCATCATCATCATCACCATCCTTACCATCAGCATGTTCCAGTATGTTAGAGCTCCGTGGGAGCTCTAACATGGCTTGTTAGAGCTCCCGCGGAGCTCTAACATGGCGGGAGCCCTAACATGCTATGTTAGAGCTCCCAGGGAGCTCTAACATAGCAAGATAGAGTATGTTAGAGCCCCCTGGGAGCTCTAACATCGTATGTTAGAGCTCAAATGGAGCTCTAACATGGTATGTTAGAGCTCCAACGGAGCTCGAACATCGTATTTAGAGCTCCCGTTGAGCCCTAACATAGCTACATAGTAATGTTAGAGCTCCCAGGGAGCTCTAATATGCTATGATAGAGCTCCCATGGGGGCTCTAACATAGCAAGTTAGAGTGTGTTAGAGCTCCCTGGGAGCTCTAACGTGCCATGTTAGAGCTCCCAGGGAGCTCTAATATACTGGAACATGCTATGTTAGAGCTCCGATGGAGCTCTAACATGCCATGCTAGAGCTCCCGCGGAGCTCTAACATACCATGTTAGAGCTCCCAGGGAGCTCTAACAGACTCGACCATGCTATCTTAGAGCTCCGTTGGAGCTGTAACATACCATGTTAGAGCCCCCAGGGAGCTCCCACTGAGCTCTAACATGCTATGTTAAAGCTCCGTTGGAGCTCGGTATTTTAGAGCCCCCAGGGAGCTCTAACATGGGAGCTCTAATATTGCATGTTCGAGCTCCCAGGGAGCTCTAACCTACTCGAACATGCTATGTTAGAGCCCCGTTGGAGCTATAACAAGCCATGTTAGAGCTCCAACGGAGCTCTAACATCCCATGTTAGAGCACCCAGGGAGCTCTCACATACTGGAACATGCTATGTCAGAGCTCCGCTGGAGCTGTAACATACCATGTTAGAGCTCCCACGGGGCTCTAACATACCATGTTAGAGCTCCCAGGGAGCTCTAACCTACTCGAACATGCTATGTGAGTGCTCCGTTGGAGCTCTAACAAGCCATGTTCGAGCTCCCACTGAGCTCTGACATACCATGTTAGAGCTCCCAGGGAGCTCTAACATACTGGAACATGCGATGTTAGAGCTCCGTTGGGGCTCTAACATACCATGTTAGAGCTCCCACGGAGCTCTAGCATACCGTGTTAGAGCCCCCAGGGAGCTCCCCCGGAGCTCTAACATGATATGTGAAAGCTCCGTTGGAGCTCGGTATGCTAGAGCTCCCATGGGAGCTCTAACGTGGGAGCTCCAACATAGCATGTTAGCGCTCCCAGGGAGCTCTAACATCCTCGAACATGGTATGTTAGAGCTCCTCTGGAGCTCTAACAAGCCATGTTAGAGCCCCCCTGGGAGCTCTAACATGCCATGTTAGAGCTCCCAGGGAGCTCTAACATACGGGAACATGCCATGTTAGAGCTCCGTTGGAGCTGTAACATACCATGTTAGAGCTACCACGGAGCTCTAACATCCCATGTTAGAGCTCCCAGGGAGCTCTAACATACTGGAACATGCTATGTCAGAGCTCCGCTGGAGCTGTAACATACCATGTTAGAGCTCCCACGGAGCTCTAACATACCATGTTAGAGCTCCCAGGGAGCTCCCACTGAGCTCTAACATGATATGTTAAAGCTCCGTTGGAGGCCGGTGTTTAGAGCTCCCAGGGAGCTTCTAACATAGCAAGTTCAATATGACCCGTTTAGAGCTCCCAGGGAGCTCTAAAACCTCTCGAACATGCTTGCTAAGCTCCTTTGGAGCCTCTAACAAGCCATGTTTAGAGCTCCCACGGACTTCTAACTAACCAATGTTAGAGCTCCAGTGAGCTCTACCATTAACTGGAACATGCGTATGTTAGAGCGTTCCGTTGGAGCTCTAACAGCCACTAGAGCTCCCTGGGAGCTCTAAGCCTGCGGTACCGCCGTGAACAGGGAGCTCCCAATGAGCTCTAACATGCTATGTTAAAGCTCCGTTGGAGCTCAGTATTTTAGAACCCCCAGGGAGCTCTAACATGGGAGCTCTAATATAGCATCTTAGAGCTTCCAGTGAGCTCTAACATACTCGAACATGCTATGTTAGAGCTCCGTTGGAGCTCTTAACAAGCCATGTTAGAGCTCCCACGGAGCTCTAACATACCATGTGAGAACTCCCAGGGAGCTCTAACATACTGGAGCATGCTATGTTAGAACCCCGCTGGAGCTCTAACATGCCGTGTTAGAGCTCCCGCGGAGCTCTACCATACCATGTTAGAGCCCCCAGGGTGCTCTAACAGACTTGAACATGCTATGTTAGAGCTCCGTTGGAGCTCTAACAAGCCATATTAGAGCTCACATGGAGCTCTAACATACCATGTTAGAGCTCCCAGGGGGCCCTAACAGACTGGAGCATGCTATGTTAGAGCTCCGTTGGGGCTCTAACATACCACGTTAGAGCTCCCACGGAGCTCTAGCATACCATGTTGGAGCTCCCAGGGAGCTCCCCCGGAGCTCTAACATGATATGTGAATGTTCCGTTGGAACTCGGTATGTTAGAGCTCCCAGGGAGCTCTAACATGGGAGCTCTAACGTAGCACGTTAGAGCTCCCAGGGAGCTCTAACATACTCGAAAATGCTATGTTAGAGCTCCGTTGGAGCTCTAACGCGCCATGTTAGAGCTCCCACGGAGCTCGAACATACCATGTCAGAGTTCCCAGGGAGCTCTAACATACTGGAACATGCTATGTTAGAGCTCCGTTGGAGCTCTAACATACCATGTTCGAGCTCCCAGGGCGCTCTAACATGCCATGTTAGAGCTCCCAGGGAGCCCTAACATACTCGAACATGCTATGTTAGAGCTCCGTTGGAGCTCTAACAAGCCGTGTTAGGGCTCCCACGGAGCTCTAATATAGAAGTTAGAGCTCCCAGGGAGCTCTAAAGTAATTTAACATGCTATGTTAGAGCTCCATTGAGCTCTAACATAGCATGTTAGAGCTCCCTGGGATCTCTGGACATGGTAGCACGTGCCATGTTAGAGCTCCCATGGAGCTCTAACATTGCATGTTCGAGCTCCCTTGAGCTTAAACATAGCATGTTAGGGCTCCCTGGGAGCTCGAACATGGTATCACGTGCCATGTTAGAGCTCTCAGGGAGCTCTAACATGGCATGTTAGAGCTCCCTGGGATCTCGAACTTCTGACACGGTTAAGCCCCCCCCCTGGCGAGAGGGGGGGGGGTCTTAACCGTTGCGCAATCGATTGTGAAACGGTTAAGGGGCGGCGGCGGCGGCGGCGGCGGCGGGTTAGAGCTCCCAGGGAGCTTCTAACATAGCAAGTTCGAGTATGTTAGAGCTCCAACATGACATGTTAGAGCCCCCTGGGGGCTCTAACATGGTATGTTAGAGCTCCAATGGAGCTCTAACATAGCATGTTATATTATGGTAGAACTCCCTGGGAGCTCTAACGTCGTAGGTTAGAGCACCGTGGGAGCTCTAACATGCTACGTTCGAGCTCCCAGGGGGCTCTAACATAGCAGGTTGGAAGAGTATGTTAGAGCTCCCTGGGAGCTTTAACATGCTATGTTTGAGCTCCGTTGTAGCTCTAACAAGCCATGTTAGAGCTCCCACGGAGCTCTAACATACCATGTTAGAGTTTCCAGGGAGCTCTAACATACTGGAACATGCTATGTTAGAGCACCGTGGGAGCTCCAACATGCCATGTTCGAGCTCCCACGGAGCTCTAACATGCCATGTTAGACCTCCCAGGGAGCTCTAACATACTCGAACATGCTATGTTAGAGCTCCGCTGGAGCTCTAACATACCATGTTAGAGCTCCCACGGAGCTCCCACTGAGCTCTAACACGCTATGTTAAAGCTCCGTTGGAGCTCGGTATTTTGGAGCCCCCAGGGAGCTCTAGAATGGGAGCTCTAATATAGCATGTTAGAGCTCCCAGGGAGCTCTAACATACTCGAGCATGCCATGTTAGAGCTCCGTTGGGGCTCTACCAAGCCATGTTAGAGCTCCCACGGAGCTCTAACATACCTTGTTAGAGCTCCATGGGAGCTCTAACATACTTGAACATGCTATGTTAGAGCTCCGTTGGAGCTCTAACATACTGGAACATGCTATGTTAGAGCTCCGTTGGAGCTCTAACATGGTATGTAGCATGTTAGAGCTCCCAGGGAGCTCTAACATGGCATGTTAGAGCCGCCCTGTAGCTCTATCATAAGCAATTTTGGAGCTCCCTGGGGAGCTCTAAAATGGTATCACGTGCCATTTGATCCCCACGTGAGCTCTAACCATGGATTTGTTAGGGCTCCCTGGGATCTCGAACAAGCTATGTTAGATCTCCCCGGGAGCTCTAACATAGGAGGTTAGAGCTCCCGTGGAGCTCGAATATGTTATGTTAGAGCTCCCGTGGAACTCTACCATGGCATGTTAGATCTCACATGGAGCTCTAACATGCTATGTTAGAGCTCCCACGGAGCTGTAGCATACGATGTTGGAGCCCCCAGGGAGCTCTAACATATTCTAACATGCTATGTTAGAGCTGATGGTGATGATGGTGATGATGGATGTGATGAGCACCACCATCATCACCATCACCATCGCCACCACCATCAGCACTACGATTTGATAACCACCATCATTACAATCGTCGTCGGCCCAGGGCGGACGATGATGAATATCATGACGACGATGATGACGATGATGCAAAAACAGGTTGAGTCGGTTGAGTCCGAAAACCCCGCCCTAAATCAAGCCAGTATTCATGGTCAGTAATCCCGTGAACATCTGTGCTCACGTAGGCAGTGTGAATGTTTGCCCTATTTTTCGCCACTGCTTAGGAGAACAAGTGCTGTACCCGCAGCGGAGCGTTCACTGAATGTTTGCCCCTAGCTTTCGCCGCTGCTTAGGAGAACAAGTGCTTCACCCGCTGCAGAGTCTTCATTCGAGGTGTTTGATTGCATGTCACATGGCGTTTGGCCCGCAAGCACGCTGGCGATTCCGGTTGTGGGGCGGCCCGCGTTCAAAGCGCGAGGAGAAAAAAAGGCCCACCGAACGGCCCCAAGAGGCCTCCAAGACGGGCCAAGAGGCCTCCAAGACGCCCAAGCTGGCCTCTAAGACGGCCTTGAAATTCCACAGGAGGGCCCCAGGACGACACAGACAGGCCCCCAAGACGGCTTCCGACGGCGTCAGACAAGCCAGGAACGCCTTAAGACTGCCAAAGAGGCTCCCGAGAAGCCCCCAAAAGGCCCCCAATAATCTTCCAAGAGGCCCCCAGGAAGATCCCAGGACGCCCCGAGAGTGCCCCCAGAGGCGCCCTAGAGGCCTCCTCCTCCTCCTCCTTTTTCCTGGTCCCCCCCCTCCTCCACCTCTTCTTGCCTCCCCAGCGCGTTCCCCGAAGTCTTCCCGAACCGACTCGGGGAACAACTGGCCCGATAGTTTGGCCAAGCTCTGGCCCAGCTGTCGGCCACAGAGGCGCTTCCAAAGGGGCAGGGGGCGGCGGTGATTCGCCGTGGGCGTCCTCGATATTGCCAGCCGACCCTATCATTTATTCAAATACGTAGTTGTTTCAATTTCTCATTTTTCAAAAAAACAAAAAGATAAGTCATGAAAACCGCAGAGGCGTCATGCCGAACGGGCGCAGGCGCAAATTCTGCAGCGAGTGGACTGCAGTATTCGAATTACTGATGACTTGCTTCCGCTTGCCCATTATCAGCCTGCCCACACCCCGTCCTCGGCATGGTCGCCGTCCTCGCCATCGCCCCCCAGCTCTGGCTCCTCCACCGCCTCCTCCCTCTGCCCCTCCGCCCCCCCCCCCTCTCCTCCTCGCCCTCGTCATCTCCTTTCCCAAGCCAGTTTTGGCGGGCTCTGGTGTGACAGGCATCCCGCGCGAGCAGCAGCTGCACCAGATAGCTGTTGCACGACGTCGGCAGCCAGCGCCCAGCGGAAACCGCGGCGCGCCTGAGGGGGAATTCCGCGACGCGCCCAAGGCGGCGGTTCGAAACGGTGCGTCGGCGGGGCGAGCTCCGTCCAGCAAGACCGCATGCTGATATACAGCGTCTGTCATCCCACTTACTGGGATAGGTGATTCTCAGACAGTCTACGCGCCTATGCGTTGAACCTTTGGTCGCGACTACCCGCGTAATTTCATCATGATGGGTGCGTTTTGTTGCAAGAGCCCAGGGAACAAACAGATGTTGACATCTGGGCTTCAAAAAGAAGGGCTGCGTGAGCGCTGGGGCCCGCCCGCCATCCTTCCTTTCCCTCTACCCACCATTCCCCTCCGCCCCTGCCTCTCCTTCTCTTCGTTGCCGTTTTGGCTCAAGAGTTCCGTCGTTCGCCGAGTGCATGCGACTTGCCAGTGCTATATTGCACAGGTGCCGGTTTCTTACGTGGGACTTCATCTGACGGGCTGTCGGGAAGATCATGTTATGCGGGCTCGGATTGCTGCGTGCGGCGACAACGGTGCGAACGCAAGAGGCCGTTTGGATATTTGGGCGCGAAAGGACATGGCTTCCCAGTGGATGTTCTTTGCTCGCACTTACTCTGGCCAGCGAAAAAAACACAGCAGCTCAAACGCAACACTTCCGTGGAGTGGTTCGACATTGGAAGGGCACTGGCCTGGTTCCAGAAGGCGCTCATGCATCATATGATTGTTACGATAAACGAGTGGATTATTTAGCGAAGTGTCTGGACGAGACATTGTGATCAAACGGGCAGAAACGAAAGCTGGAGGATACGCAGGCCGCTGCTTCAATGAGCACTCCTTTAGCAAGGTCCCCTTGCTTCGCGTGCTCACAAATGTGGCATGAGGGCGATCTCAAACCATGTGGGGCCACCTTGCAGAATCCAAAAGTGACGCGCTTGATTTTGGGGCGCTCTGGTCGGACACGGCGATTGCGCGTCTGTTCTATACGCCAGCCCTTGCGGAGAGAAACCGAAGAACATGTTGGCGCGGCTTTATGCAGTGAGCGTGGCTTGACGTTGCTCCAAGCCGCGGCCGCGCACGTGGCCAGCCGCGAAGAAGGATGTGACCCCGACGCGGAAGGCCGCTTCCATTCGAACATGCAATTTCAGAAGATTTGTGTTTAGGGGCCCACTGGTGGCAAAACCCCGCGCGCTGCATCATCGCAGCCCGAGCGGCGCCGACCGAGGCTCTTAAATTCATGACGCTTCGCATATCCCCGCCAGCCTAAACGACGCCCAGGCGAATTGAGGCGATCAGAGAAGTGAGGGGGCATGCAGATTTACAAAGGGCCGGGGGGGCCGTCTTGCTCAAGAGGGCGAGGATGGAGGAGGAGGAAGTGGTGGAGGAGGACGAGGAGGGGATGCGGGGGGATGGAGGGAGGGAGGAGGAGGAATTGGCGGAGGAGGAGGAGGAGGAGGATGAGGAGGAGGAGGAGGAGGAGGAAGAGATGGGGGAGGAGGAGGAGGAGGAGGACGAGGAGGAGGAGGAAAAGTGCGAGCAGGATGCCCAGAGGCTTTTTGAATGCTTCTCCGAGTTTGTTGTGTGTATTTGGGAAGCTTGTTGGAGGCCTCTTGGCGGCCCTGGGGGCCTTCGGAACGTCTTGGGTGCTTCGGGGAGCGTCTTGGGGCCTCTTGGGGGTCTCTCGGGGGCCTCTCGGGGGCCTCTTGGGGGCTTATTAGGGCCTCCCGGGCGCCTTATGGGGCCCTCCCCTCGGGAGCCTAGGGGGCGCTCCTGGGGCCTTCTTGGAGGAGATCGATCAAAGCAGGGGGGGGCTTTAATTAGGGCTTCCCGGTTGCCTGTGGAGCGTCTCGGCTGCTTCGGGGAGCCTCGTAGGGCCTCCTGGGGGTTTCTTGGGAGCTTCTCGGGGGCCTCTTGGGGGCATCGCGGGGCCTCGCGGGGGCCTTCCGGGGCCCTCTTGGGCCGCTCTTGGAGGCTCCGGGGGCGCTCTTGTGGCTATCTTGCAAGAGGTCGATCAAAGAAGAGGGGGTTCTTCAAGTAGCCCCCCCCCCTCTCGGGGCCCCAAGCGTCCCCTCCAGGACCCCTGGGGCGCTCTTGGGGCCGTCTTGGGATTCAACATCCATGGATTTTCGGTCAGTTGTTGACAGATTTGGGCTTATTGGGGGGTTCGCTTGGGAGGCCCTGTGGCCACTCGGAGTCGCTTTGGGGCGGTCTTGAGGCCTCTTGGAGCATCGTGGGGGGCATCTTGAGGCATCTTGGGCTATATGGAGGCATCTCGGGCACCGATGACTCGACGGGTCGGCCACGCCATTCGGACATCCAGCCGGGCACCCGGCCCAGGCAGCCAGCCCGCTCCACCCAGTGACTATTGGGTTCCCCCACCCGGCCCCTCAACGACTTTCCGCCAACCATGGCAGGACTTGCAGGCCAGGCCGACCTTCCTCAAAATGATTGAGCGTTGCATCGAGAAGGATATTTCAACGATTTTGTTCGAGGACCATGCCCGCCTGGCGCAGGGGATGGGGGTCCAGCGGTTGTCTGATGCAGGAGACCGGGGCGAGTAGTAGACTGGCGCACTGTTGGGCACGGGGCAGTGGGCGCGCCGAAGATGACGAGGCGGATGGGGCGAGGAGGAGCATCGTCGGCGCAAGCCACACCGACGCGAGGGAGGGGAATCGGAAGAAGGCTACATTGCGCCCCCGCTCCCACCCCCGCCCCCATGAAGGATGCAATCTCGTCACTTGCACGAACCCGTCGCAATTCCTCGACAACGCCCCCAGCAACGGCCTCATCTGGCAGCTGCTCGGCGCGATCGCCGAGTTCGAGCGTTGCCAGATCGTCCAGCGGCTCAAAGTCGCCCGGGCGCAGAAGCCGTCGACGGCCAAGACGTTGTTTAACAAGCCGAAGTTCACGGGGAAAAAGAACCGCCAGGAGCTCGCAGAGGGGCCCCGCATCAATGGGGGCCCTGGCGACGCGGGCGCGCAAGGGAGACCTCGCGGCAGGTGGTCTCACGAAGGCGCGGCGCGCCCAGCTGAATGCCGGGATCGAGACGAAGGCAGGCTGCCCGGTGAGTGAGCCCTGCCCAGACGGCGACGTGGATCCGTGCGCTGAAACAGCGCAGGCCGCAGTTATTTGCACGGGGCGCGAGCTATAGGCTGCGCGCGCGTCGCGCGCCGCAGCGCAGGGCGTTTTTCCGCCGAGTGGAAGGGGCGAGGGGAGAGGAGGAGGAGGAGGAGGAGGAGAAGGAGGAGGAGGAGGAGGAGGAGGAGGAGGAGGAGTAGGAGGAGGAAGGGGAGGAGGAGGAGGAGGAGGAGGAGGGGATGAGGGCGAGGGCGAGGGCGAGGACGAGGACGAGGACGAGGACGAGGAGGACGAGGAGGACGAGGAGGACGAGGAGGACGAGGACGAGGACGAGGGGGAGGGCTTGCTGGGCACGCCCGGGGGGCTCGCTGGGGGCTGCCTGTGCTGGGTTGGGCTTGCTCGGGCCGCGTTGGTGCGCGACGGGGCCGTCGGGCCCCCTCGGGGGCCCGCGCGTCTCGCCCTTGCCCCCTCCTTCCCAGACCTGTTTTCGTCGTTTGATCGGTTCTCTCTGGGGCGTCGCGGCGATCCGCGAGCAGGAGGAGCAGGGCCGCGGCGCCCCAGGCGGCCAGCGCGCCAGGCGACGGCGCCGCTGGCCGCTGCTTCCGCCCGGCGCCGGCGCGCCGATCGCACGCGGGGCGCCCGGAGCAGTGCCCTGCACCGAGACAAGTCGCACCCGTTACTATGAAATTATGCGAGTAGACTCGGGGGGTTCTTGGCGGCCTCTTGGGGCATCCAGGGCGCCTTATGGGGTTCTCCTCTCGGGGGCCTCGGGGGCGGTCTTGGGGCCTTCTTGGAGGAGATCGATCAAAGCAGGGGGGAGCTTTAATCAGGGCTTCCCGGGTGCCTGTGGAGCGTCTTGGGTGCCTCGGGGAGCCTCGTGGGGCCTCCTGGGGGTCTCTTGGGAGCTTCTCGGGGGCCTCTTGGGGGCCTCTCGGGGCCTCGCGGGCGCCTTCTGGGGCCTTCTTGGGGCCCTCTTGGGGCCCTCTTGGAGGCTTTTGGG